>VZTI01001775.1:0-49050 GCA_013397865.1 Struthidea cinerea | reverse complement strand
CCCGTTCGTCTCTTGGATTCCTGGCAAAGACGCTAAAACTCTCCCCCATCTGGGGAGGCATTAATTAAGGCACAGAAAGTGTCAATGAAGAAATATAACAGAAAAAAGTTGATCTTTATGACTCACTGCTACATTATGCCTTGTAGATTAGTCTTTCTCACACCCAAATGCAATCTACATTTTTAGTCAAATGTGATGCTATGACCTGGAAATAAACAATAAATTAATTTCATACTAAGTAAAATAGACTTTTTCAAATAATACATATCAAGCAAGTTTTTAGTCTCTAAAGATTGTCTTTCAGAGGACAGATTAAGAAAGCAACACATTATTTCTCTTATACACCCCAATATATTCTGTAACAAAGGTTTCAACACTCATTTACCTCCAAGTACCTTTGAGACAATTACATCTGATATTTTCAATTCAGGGGATTATTTTTGTGAGCACTAAATGAAATACAGATCTTCCCTTGACTTCAACAGAAAAAGTGATAAGGTCCCAAAAGACTTGTGCAAATACAGTGCTGTAAAAATACCAATAATTATCTATGATGAAGCAGCCAGTAATTTATGTCTGACAGGGCTGATTGTGGGTTGTAGCTTTGGACCATAGATTATTAATTTTATATATATTATTATGTAATTCTTTATTCAAAGTCCAGAAACCCCACCGGAAATCCTCAGATAATTTCAGTTGGGTGATTTCACTGTCAGAAATGCTGAGAAAACAATGGAAATTTTGGAGTAAAAATTAATGAATCCAGGGTCTGATGGGATTGGCTTGTGTAGAAAAGTGAGGTTTCTAATTCCTGAGAAAAGATTAATGAATGAATAAATGTAAGATTAATGTGATGCCTTAGGTTTTAACTTTTATATTTTTTCAACTTCTGTACTATTTAGTGTGTAGCTCTGAGGTTTCTTGTAGCCTGTTAATTTCTGCTCTCTCATGCTAGCTAGACATAACAAAGCCTCTCCAGGCCTGCTTCTCAAGGACACTCGGACTGTCCTAGGCCCAAACTGTGTAAACCAAAGACTCTAAAGGGGAGGCAAGCTTGGGGAAATTACATCATTGAACTGAAGCTTTAATTGGAGAATTAACCCTAATATGTAAATGAACCAAACCTATAAAAGTGTGAAGAACTCGTGACCTGTCGTCCATCTTGGGGTCCGTCTTGGCAGTAGCCTCTGGCTCCCAGGGTGTGCCTTTGAAGGCCTTTCCAATAAATGCCTACCTTTATTCCCTTATTCTGTCTAGTCTCTGTTTCTAGGAAGACAGTTAAGGCATCAAATTAATAGAAACTTTTTTTTGAACTAGAGTGATAAAGAGGACAAAGAAGTATGACACATGGGATTGAAACTACAGCACTGAGTGGAATTGAGGTAAAACTCACAGTGAAGTGCTAAAATGCTGCTGGCACTAACCCATGCCTTAACTATATGTATGATTTACACTGCCAAGAGGAACAGTTACTTTTATAAAAACAAACAATTCAGGCTGGTTTATATTCATAAATCATCTTTTCTATCATGACACTCAGTGGTCAATGCTGTTTAATAAGCACAGTTGTTTAAAAAACCAAAGTATATGACCTTGTGTATGGTCTGTGGTCTTGTAGGACTTGTACAGTGAAAAACTGAAGTAGAAATAGTTCCTGGACACATTAATACAGTCAAGAAGATAGAAGTAAGGATGAGTACTTCATATATATTTCCAGATGTCATTGTCAGCATATCAGGCCATGAGATTGCAAAAATGCTTTTTGCTGCTGAGGCAAATTGTAGCTCTTGAAACTGTGAATGGGCAGCATTGTTAATCTAAAGGATCCTTTGAAGACCACCTGAGGGACCTAAAATAGTACCGATCACACCATTTTGTAAAGACATGGATTGCAAAGATTTTGGAAAGTTGTTCTGCCTTGAAACATTCAGAATTAATTAAAGCAGGGACTTTGAAACCTCTGTGGTAGAAAGACATCACCAAAAGTTTTCTGAAATCCTGGAACACTTACTAGTTGGTCAAACACATTTGAAATTACCTGTGTTCAGGATGGGTATGTCCAAGCAACAAAAGACTGTGCACTTTAGCTTTGTGACATGACCTTGGTAAAAGTACAAACTGGTTAAAAGTACTTTTTAAAGTGTTCTTAAATTTTTACCAAACCCAAGTTATTTACAGGTGCTCTTCATATGATTTACCAGCTAAAATAAATTACTTGAAACCAGCTTTTCTTAAAAAAAATCAAAACAAGCATATTTATCACATTAGGTGCTTAGTTTGTAACATCACTTTTTTGCTTGCACTTTTGTCTAGGCATTTAAACCATAAAAAATCACATTAATTTATGTATAAATTTTTCCAGTGATTACACTGCAGAACTATTAATTGATGCTAAATGATTTAAGAATGTACCTAATAAGTCTGTCCATAACATCTTGAGAAACTAAACTCTTTTTTTATTCCAGTAGTTGGAAACTAATGTTGTTATGAAATATTTGAACTCTCCTTTAAACATTAAAGAAGACTTTATAGAAGAATAATTAAGAGAAAACTTTGATTCCTGTGGAGACATCTCCTCAGTCTGCTCGGAGCTCAGTAAACAATTTATCTTGTCAGGTATGAGTTATACCAAAACCTAATACAGTGAAGGTCAGTTATTACTCCTCTTCATATCTTGTGTCCAAAGCAAGCGCATGAAAATATGTTAGCCTCAAATCTTGGTTAAAAAGCAACTGCACTACATCAGGTTGATCTTTAACTTGTTTGTATGATTCAAGTGATCCACTTAGATATTGAGAACCCTCTTTCGATCTGAGGTATATGGTGATATACAGCTACATAAACACAATTACATAATAACTATTGTTTTAATGAGAATTATAAAAAGATGTAATGCTATATACACTTGCTCTGGTTGTCTGCAGCATAAAAATCTTATTTCCTATCAGCTTCATATAGACTACTTTATAAAAGCAAGGTGGAGATTTATTAATGCTTCTTATCAAAATTTGCAAAGTGGAAAAATTCAGCAAAGCTTTATATAATGAAGGTACTTTAAACTTTTTTTTTGTTCAGTCATATTTAAAGAATTTTTCCATCTGTAAAGTTGAACATAATATTGCTGACTTTGAAATCTCTGCAGACAAATTTCAATATAAAAGCTTTTCATTACCCTTTAAAATTAGTGCTCAAATATCTAGCTGCCATGCCTTGGCAATAGCTCCTTCAGCAGTCTTTATGTTAACCCTTTTTAGACAGAAATATAAAAAGGCTTATTTGAACTTTTTAAGATTATTTATAAATTTTATTTTCTTACCACTTTAATTGAAGTATCTAGTACCTTACCAGACATCTAATCCAATAATCTCAAGTCTTCTCTTCTGCATTTTCAATTTAATTCTCAGTAGAAAAAAAAAGGTCAATGATATTTATTTGTGTAGTTACTTATTATAATGTGTTACATAAAGCATGTACCTACATGTTTAACCTTAACATCTGTTTATCATTTAGGAAAGACTACTACTATTTTGTAGCCTGTTCATTCTGGGAAATAATATGCTTCCCACTAAACAAGGTTGTAGGCTGCTAACATGGATGATTAATTGAGCACCCAGCAATTACTGACTGGGTAATATGAAGATGATTTGTGAAAACTGGAATTGCCTGTCCCTGCTGTTGTGTATTCTGAATAACTCTTACTGACATTTGGACGTTTGGGAAGTCATTCGATTTTGTGTGAATGGCCTCATCACTTACAGTGAGCTTACATCAACCTGCTGGAATTGATGCTGTTAAGCTTTCCTTCAACCATGTTAAGCAGTATTGTCACTAACATATCTTGTCTCATTGAAACAAACAATAAATGAATTCTAAATGCCTTCAGGACTGAGATTTAGTGTCTCACGAAAGGGTACATTCAAATTTCTTGATGCCTTCTCGTGAAAATAAAACAGATCACCTTGAGGAGAATGACAAGGAGACAGGATCAATTCTCTTTTGCTTTTTACCCCGTCCATTCAAAATTAGATTATTTTTGCAGATTAGAGGCACTATTTGAATTATCTCTTGGGATTTTTTTTACAAACCCTTTCTTTGTGTGTTTGATGACAATCTTGGTCTGACTTTTTGTTTTTTAATTCACACTGCATAAAATGTTGTGCGATCTACTCAATCCAGCAAATATAAGTTGTATGTTACTCAATTGATTATGATTGCTGATTTTATGAGCCTATTTATTTTAGGACTGGCCCTTAAGTTTACAACTACTTACTTAAAAGAAACATTGTTTGTCTGATGTCAAGTGCAAGCATAAACTTAAAAGAAATGACAATAAAGAAATGTACTAATTTCCTGCTAGAATAAACATTGGGTTATAGAAAATAAAAGGAAAAATTCCCTTATCTATTTCAGTTCTTAGTGGACTAAGACACTGGAGAAATCTGTTCCTGAAGGACTACACCCCATGGAAAAGACTCATGATGGAGCAGTTCGTGAACTCCAGCCCACATTGAACTAGGTCATACAGGTCTCCTGTGCGAGTGACCCCATGCTGGAACCAGGGAAGAGTGTGAGGAGGAAAGAGCAGCAGAGATTAAGGCTGATCGACTGATCACAACCCACCCTTTGCTCCACCCGAGGGGAGGAGGTAGAAGAGTTAGAAGTGAGCTGATTTTGGGAAGAAGAGGCAGGGGGAATATGTGTGTGGGGATGGTGGTTTTAGTTTTCTTTCTCATTATTCCACTATATTATCTATTGGCAGTAAATTCAGTTAATATTCATGAGTTAATTTTTTTCATAACCGTTATTGGTAAGTGATGTCTCCCTGTCCTCATCTCGACCTACAAGATTTTCCTAATGATTTCTTCTGTCTCGTTGAGAAAGGAGAGGCTTGATGGGCACCTTGAGGCCAGACAAGGTCAACTCACCACACTATTGCTTTTTGCTTGGTTTTCTTTTGTTTTACCCCAAGGACTTTATAAACAGCAAAAATATCCCTGTCAGCATTTTTGTCCTTAAACTACATTAAACAATTAAGGGTTTTCTAATATTCTCTTTAAAGCAGCCTCTTCAGAATTCTGCGCTTCCCCTTCAGATTGCTTCAACTGGAATTGCTAGGTAATACAATTGTGCCATGCAGTTATACTCTAATGGCATTCATATTTCCATGTTCTCATCAGAAATTGCTCTCCCGATGCAGTCCTAAGTTTGGCAGTATCTTGCCTACTGTGTCTTGTCCTGAAGAAAATGCTTTTATTCCTGTTATGACCTCCTGATAATGGATGCTTGTAGCAAAAATTCTTGCAAATCTTTAAGGGGTAACTTTCTACAGAAATACATTTGAAAAAGAACCCCAGCAATGATACAGAAGCAATTTCTTTGCCTTGCCATTTTCTGTATTCTGTATGCTGTTAAGACAATCTTTGAAGGAAACTTCTTTCCTTTCCACTCTCCACATCCTGTAGAAAAAGGGGAGTTCTGTGTTATAACTTGTTTTAAAAAAATTAAAAATTGTGAGGATCCATAAATCTAGCATTATTACTTTTGTAGGTCTAGGTATTGATCTGATCAATTCCTAGATGCCTTAACTCCAGCTGTCTTCAGGAGCTCAGTGGAGGCTGTATTTCTGCTCTTCTGTAGTTTGTGGCTCTTAGTTCTATGGTATATTTGGCTCATCTACTAAGAAGAGCCATGAGACAGAGAAGGAGAATTTCTGTTTAAATAAAACCATCACTGGTAATAGCAAGCATGTGGCCAAGGAAGAAAAAAAAAAGGAAAAAGGAAAAAAAAAGCAAATGCAATATAAATAGATGAACTAAAATGGAAATCAATATCAAAGGCATGCTGATTAGATAAAAGCTGATGAGCTGTGAAGACAAATCATTTAATTGGCTTCTATTTTTAGAAATACATTCCAAACAAACACAGTGATTAGACAAAAGATCCTCTATACAGGGGAATGACAAATAAACAAGGGATACAAATTTTATTTTTGAACCTCCAGAAAATCTCATGCTGCAGAAATAGATTGTTCTAAGGATTATTTAAATTGATATGCCAATACTTGGAGATAATTTATATGGGAAATATAAAATTAATATAAATCTCTTAGTGTTTTGTGCATCACACATCTAATAATGAGGAAGAATCATTCACAGAATCACAGAATATTCTGAGTTGGAAGGGATCCAAAAGATCGAGTCCAGCTCTTAAATATTCGCTCTTTTAGGGACCTTCCATCATATTTTGGGCTTAAAAGATTTAACTACCCACAACTAATTGGATTTTTCTGGCTGGAAATGGATGCTATTGATGCTATTTCCTGCTGTAAGCATTTTAAAATCAGGATTTGCAATGAAGTAAACTTCATATTTATGAAATCACATGGATGAAGTTCAAGCTATTTAACTGCTAATATTTTGGTTTTCTATTTCTTATAGTATGAAGTGCAGATAGACACTTGGTTTGTTCTGTTTCATAAATTTAAGGAGTGATTCAACACAAGCGGTATGTGTGTTTATTAAACTTTGTATCTCTTTGGAGCTCTTTAGTTTGAGCAGGTTGCATGCTTCAAGCAAAATTATTGAGAAATCCAAGCATGAATTTCTTCTTTCTGATGTCTGCTCATCACTGCTCACTCAGCAGTGGCAACACTCGCATTCATTGTGGATAAATTTATAATTTCAGTACCATATTATAAGCTTATCTATTTGAATGAAACTGAAGTGCATGAAGGATGATTAAGGATATAATTTTAACGCATCAGCCAAGATAAACAGTAAATCGAAGCTGTGTCTGTGTTATGGCACTGGGCTGAATGCCATAATAAAATTTATGCACCTGCTGAGCAGTAGGAAGACTATTTCCGTATGAGAGGGAAAAACGTGTTCTAACCTCAAGGGTTCAGAGACAACTGGAGTATCAAAACCTTAGTGTTTCACTTGCCTTGTGCCACATGGTACCCAGGCGTGGCACCGCAGACTTTCCCTGATGTGCTGGGTCTGGGCAGGGTGAGCCGCAGAAGGTCAGAGGACTCGGAGAGCCAGGAAGTTAGATTTGGCATCTGCTCTAGCCTTCAGGAAAGAAAGTCTCTGTGGAGAAACAAAATCAGCTCTGCACCAATAGCTTAGGTAGTTGTAACCTGTTTTTCTCTCAGAGGATATATTTTCCTCCAAATTTGTCCAAACTGGGACAAATAGGTAGCTAAATTCCATCTCCTGGTACTGTAATAATTCCTTTCCATAAAGTCCAATGAACTTCACGTTTGAAAAAAGGGGGTACATTCCCTTCTGGATATTTTTGAGGGTATGTGTGCTTAAGTAAGTGGGGTTTTCATATAGAAATGAAGGCAGTATTATACAGACAGAGTCA
This sequence comes from Struthidea cinerea, assembly GCA_013397865.1. Taxonomy (NCBI): domain Eukaryota; kingdom Metazoa; phylum Chordata; class Aves; order Passeriformes; family Corcoracidae; genus Struthidea; species Struthidea cinerea. The sequence continues at coordinate 41,682 of VZTI01001775.1, read as the reverse complement.
ATTTTAGTTCTCAGTGTTGAAGGGTATAGGATACAAAATCATTATTACATTATTAAAAACTGCACTTTTCCTCTGGTGGCATTCTGTGATTTATTATGCACCTCAATTATATGGTGGCACAAGCTCACCTGCTACACGGTGCTTAAATGTGTGTTCTGTAAGATAAAGATAAATTAGGAAGAAAGGAACAGAAAATAATTTTTGCGAAGTACTGTTAGTCTGTTAGACGCAGGCAATTCAACAATAAAACTTAACAATAAATTCATTAGCTCAGAGAGCAGATCTTAAAGCATTACATATAAGTGGTTCTGCCATTGGGTAAACTCTGATAATCTCAAGTTTATCTTTGTCACTGTATTCTGAAGCTATGTAAAACAAACACACTTAGAAATGCCTGAATTGGAAGATAAGGTATATTTTTTAAACTCTCTATTCAAAAGAAAAGGGGCAGTAGCATTGGTGTTTGGGGTTTTATTTTCCTCCACCTTTTAAATCTGTCAAAAGGCAGGAAGTGATACATTTGCTGTGATACATCAGCAGGAACAATTTTCACTTCTTCTCCTGCTATATTGCAGGCTTCTAAAGATAGATTTTCTTTGAGTTTACATGAGTATGTATAAAGAGGGGCCATCTGAATCCTAACCTGAATGACATCTCTGGGCTGAGGTAGAGGTCCCCAGCACCATGGTTGGCCCAGATGAGAAAGTTGTAACAACTTTCAGGCAGCTGCAGCTCACTCGACCACTCCTCACAAGAATTTTGCTCCAGAGCATTTACCAGTTCCATTGCCCTTCTCTGGACATGCTCCAGCCCTTCAATGTCTGTGTTGTAGTGGAGGGTCTGAAACTGAATGGAGGATTTGATTGAGGCCTCGCCAGTGCCCAGGACAGGGTGAAAATCACTGCCCTGGTCCTGCTGGCCACACTAGTGCTGACACAGGCCAGGATGCCATTGGCCTTCTTGGCCACCTGGACACACCCTGGCTCATGTTCAGCTGCTGTTGACCAGCACTCCCAGGTCATTTTCTGCCAAGCAGCTTTCCAGATACTCTTCCCCAAGCCTGTAGCATTGTTTCTTCCCCACAAAAAAAAGTTGAATAGGAACATGTTAAGCAGAAATGAATAGTTTAAGAAATAAATGTCTGAGATCTAGAGAGATAATTAAATAGATATATTTTCTTATTCTCCATGCACAAGAAAAAGGTAGCTATACAAGAATGACTATTTCAGTCAGCCTGGTAATAGCTGCACAACAGTCTGTGAGGGTGACTCTTCCTGGCATATTTACCATGTCCAGTTTCTATATTCCCACAGGTTGGAGGAAGCAGAATAACCATCTGGATCCATTTGGTTTAGAACTCCTCTATAGCCTATAATGTGTGAGCATGTGTTGCCAAATATTCTGAAAGTCTTTGCAATTTTCCTCCATTATTGAGCAAATATAACCACCGAACTGTTCACGTATATTTTTAAGGGAGACTGAAAACGTTACCGTGTATTGAATCTCCTTACTGGTCCAAGTGTTAAATACATGAAAATGTTAAATTTTATTAGCATGTATTAAACCTGTTTACTGATGTTCTTTACTGAAACAATAGAGTTTCCTTTGTACATCATTCATCAACTCCATTTTGTTACTACTATGTCAGTGAAAAGCCAATGCAGGAACCAAACCCTATGATCACCAAGTAATTTCAGTTTGAAGATTTTTCCAAATATCTCGTTTCTATCCTATTCTATTAAAAAAGGTTCTCCTGTTTTTCTGTTCCTAAGAGATTCTTTGCATTGTGGTAATTTCTCTCGTTTCTTCTGTTACGCCATATTTTTGTGATATTTTACAATACAAAAAGAAAAAAATAGTGTATAAATCACTTATTTTCCTGTCTAAAGATAATAAAACTACACAAGATTTAAAACAGAATCTGCTGTTTGCTAAAGAGAAACATCATCAATTTTTATTATGTTTTCAGTGATACATAATGTGTACTTCATTTTCTTCCAAAATAGTCTGTTAAATCATAGAAACATAAAATGGTTTGGGTTTAAAGGGACCTAAAAGAACATACAGCTCCAATCCCCCAGACTTGGGCAGGGACACTTTCTACTAGACCAGGTTGCTCAGAGCCCCATCCAGCCTGGCCTTGGACACTTCCAGGGATGGGAAACCATCACTTCTCTGGGCAACCTGTTCCAGTGTCTTACCTCCCTCACTGTAAAGAATTTCATCCTAATATCTAAACTGAACCTACCCTCTTTGAGACTAAAGCCATAACCCATTGTCCTATCACTACCTGTCCTTGTAAAAAGTCCCTCTTCATCTTTCTTGTAGTCTCCTTTTACGTACTGGAAGACTGCTAGAAGGTCTCCTAGACCCTTCTCTTCTCCAGGCTGAACAATCCCCATTCTCTTAACCTTTCCTCATAGGAGAGGTGCTCCAGCCCTCTGATCATCTTTGTGACTATTTTCTGGACTCGCTACAACAAATCCATGGGGAACCCCGGAGCTGGACACAATATTCCAAGTGAAGTCGCACAAGATCTGAGGGGAAGAATCACCTCCGTCTACCTGTTGGTCAGGTTTCTTTTGATGCACCCCAGGATACATTTGGCTTTTGGGGCTGCGAGAGCACGTTGACAGGTCATGTTGACCTTCAACACCCCCAATACATTCTATCAGGACTACTTTCAACCCATTCTCCATCCACCTTGTATTTGTACTTCAAATTGCCCTGACCCTGGTGCAGCACCTTGCACTTGGCCCTGTTGAACTCCATGAGGTTTGCACGGTCCCACCTTTAAAGGCTGTTAAGGTCCCTGTGGGTGGCTTCTCTTCCCTCCAGCGTGTTGACCACGTCACACAGCTTGGTGCTGTCAGCAAACTTGCTGACAACTTGAGCTCAATCCCACTGTCCATGTTGATGACAAAGATATTAACTAGTGTCAGTCCCAGTACCAACCCCTGAGGAATGCCACATGTCACTGATCTCCACTTGGATATCAGTCTGTTCGCTGCAACTCCTTGAGTGTGGCCATCCAGCCAATTCCTTATCCACCGAGTGGTCTGTCATCAAATCGATGTCTCTCCAGTTTAGAGACAAGGATGTCACGTGGAACAGTGTCAAATGCTTTGCCCAAGTTTGAAAAGAAGATGTCAGTTGCTCTTTCTTTATAGACCGATGCTGTAACCTCCCTGTAGAAGGCCACTAAATTTTTCAGGTACAATTTACCCTTAGTGAAGCTAGGTGGCTGTCATCAGTCACCTCCTTATTTTCCATGCGTCTTAGCAGAGTTTCTAGGAGAATCCACTCCATGCTTTCAACAGTCCCAGAAGTGAGACTGAGAGGTCTGCAGTTCCCCTGCAGGGGTTATTATTTCCCCTTTTCCCATCACAGGCAGCTTCACTGGACTGCCAAGAGTTTTCAAATATGATGCATAGTGGCTTAGACACTTCCTTTGACAGTTCCCTCAGGACCTGCAGATGTATCTTATCAGGTCTCATGCGTGGTCTTGTGCAACTTCAGGTTCCTTAGATGATTGCGAAGCAGAATTTCTGCTATGGTGGGTGGGTCTTCATTCACCCATCTCTGCCTCTGTGACTTGGACAGTTTTACTGGAGCACTTGTCAGTGAAGACTGAGGCAAAAAATTATTTGAGAATTCTGAATCAAATTACCTTACAGCAGCTGTTTGATTATTCTATTTGAGGAGTTTTATTGAATCATTGTTTAATGATGTTTTCTTTAATAATAAATGAATGTACTTGATAACAAGTATGACAACTGTTTCATTCTCATAATTGCTCCTTCTTAGTAAGGTGATGCTGTCATGGAGTAATATGTACCTGCTCCCTGTTGTTTAGACTTTCAAGGAAGGTACTGCCATTTAAGAGAAGTTGCATCCATAGCAGTCCCATTTAATGAGAAACTGTTGAGGATAAGAAGGCAGAGAAAACAAAGCAGAGGGATGCAAAAAGTGATTAATTATTAAAAACTCTGCTTAAATAGCATTCTTCCTGAAGATTTTGAGAGCCATCTAACCGTTACTATTCCTATCAAAACTCTTAAATCCCTGATGAAGTCAAATTATGCTTGCAATGATGTACTTAGCAGCCTTAATAGATTGTTGTATGAGATGTGTGGTCCTTCCCAAAACAGTCGTGTATTTTGCCTTTGTGTGCTTGCTGCAATTCATGAACAGTACTTTGTGTCTTGTGGCTTTGGGCTGTACTAATTTCCATAACTGTATGATAAAAACTTGTTCATTATTTAATTTATACTCCCAGCTTATTAGATGAAGAAAAAAAAATAAAGTCTAATTTTAAGTCATGGTAAAAGCTGTTAGTTGTGGAATACTCATGAGTATATGCTTCATATGGTTTTTCTTGGTAGTGGGTTCAGATATATGCTATAGTGTCAGGATAGCATTGCAAGTTATGCTGGTATATTTCAATCTTTTGAAACAGTCTGCACTACACATTTATTGCAACATGGGTCAATAAGCTCAAGCTAACTTCCCCCACAGCCTTATAAAATACCAAAAGCAAAGCCCCAGGGATAAGACTGACAACGCAGACCTTGCAAACTTACTTCAGTTTGTAAGATTTTACTTCCAAGGTTAGCCTATGCCAACAATGCTTTTTTTGCTGCTAGTATTTAACCTAATGAGATGAAAGCTATGGCACACGCAGCCGTATAACTTGCAATGCTTTCCTGCCACTATAGCATATATCTGAACCCAATCTTCCTCTGTCTGTGAGCAGGAAAATTAGGAAACATTTCCCTTGAATAGCAATAGACTAAGGTGTTAAAGCAAATGGCAACTCAACTTCTGTGCATTGGAACCATGTTTCTATTTTCACCTGTTTCATTTTTCAGGTACAGAACATGTGCTTGATAGTAGAAAATTCCATTTCAGATTTTGTAAATTCAGTGATGCAAGGATAGCAAAATATTTTAAAAAGTGTTACAGTATATAAACAATTTGATCTGAAGCAGCAATATAAATTAAACTTGCATTTTCTTGTCGAATATTCTTATGGTATCTAAGTCTTTCATTATACTGAATATTCTCCAGTTCCTCCAACAGCCCTAGTGAAATTACAGCACTGCTTGCAGAATAAGGCATCATAAATATGACTGAGAATAAGAATGAAAGTGTCTCAGGTAAACCTAGGCTGGAAACATGAAGGTGAGCTATACATAGTTCAGTGGGCCCTAGAGAGCAATGCCACACAGATACGGGCTATGATTGAGAGTGAACTTGACTGTCGAAACCATTGCAAGAATCATACATGAATGCAAAACATGCCATAATCAAGCAAGCCAGATAACTAAAGCCTACATGGTGTAGAGGATAGTGGCTGTTGAATATCAGTATGTCACACTGATATCAGGCAAGCATCACGTCTGTCATAGTGGAGCTGACTATCAGCTGTCTGGAAACACCCTATAGCCCACCCTACCATTCAAAACAGCATCCCAGGTCCTGAAAAACAAGTTCTGTGGTGGTATGGCTCCTCAGAAAGGGTCAGGTCAACCAACAGAACTTATTTCTGAAACAAGGTTCAAGTTTGGAAAGCAGATGTTTTGGCTGAGTTTATCACAGGTTGCTGGTGTCAGGAAAGAGATGACTTGAGAATGAGCAATCTGTAAAAAAACAATGAATCTTGGAATTTGATTGTTGCCAGTCTGGAGCCTTGAGCCAATCACACAGGGCCCACTCAGATTCCTTTAGCACAGCTTGTAGCTGAGATAGAGAGGTGTGGGAAGCATGCTCACTTATTTGCTGCTGGTAGTTGGATCATTAGTGTCATTTGACTCATATGAAATGTTGTGGGAGTGGTTTCAACCCCTCTTTGACATCTCTTGAAGCAGAGGTTGAGGTCAAAGATTTTTGCAATCCAACTGAAGTCAGCAGAGACTAGGATATTGGGCATTTTAAGATGCATATTTAATTTTTCTGCTTATGTGAATGGATAATAGTTAACTCTAAGAAAGGACGTGGCATCTGGAATGTGGAAGATTCTGCTTTGACCAAATGTGGCTATCTTGTGCCCCAATACAGTTGCCCTCTGTCCAGGTCAACAAAACAAACACTTTTACCCCTTGTTTTGCATTTACTTTCTAAATAAACTTTGCTACTAAAATATTAGTTTTCTTTATTCCAGCTTTTTCTTCTAATTCTGTGTGTATATATATACATATATATATATATATACCCATATATGTAAATATACACATGTAAATATATACATGTTTTTGTTTCAGAGAATAGTAGGTAATTTTTAAGACATCCTTTTGGAGACAACATAACTTCCTGTGTTAGAGAAGGACCCCTCAGGGGTTTTTGATATTCAAAAAGGCCTTTGAATCCCTGAAAGCTCCAAAGTGAAATATGACTAAATTAAAGGTCATTGTACGCAAAAAAATAACCAAGCAAAAACTAAATAACAAAACACTTTTACTCGGAGATGCAAAAACTGTTTACATAAATTCCCGTTAGTAAAACCCTAAATATATATCTCTGCACAGTAAATCATGTTTTCTAAAAACTGGGCCAAAGTTCTGAAGCAGAACAGAAAGACCTATAAAGAGAACCGTGAAGTTCAGCAGCAGAAGTAAATTATATCCATTTCTGTAATAATATGGCCTCTACTCCAACATTTCTGGCCAGCTTGGCCACATTTTTTACAGTCCATCTGCAAAGACACAGTGGGACTGGTGCTTCAGGGAAGTGACAGACTTGCTGCACATGCCTGAGTTGAGGGCACTGCATGTGGCACAAGCGTATGACATAAGGACATCCCTGGGTTGTTGCAGAAACTAGTGCATATTCCCACACCACAAAAAATTCATACAGCCTATTCCCAGCTACATTCCTTGCTGAGGATAAATCAGAGAATATGGTGAAGTAATTGTAAGCAGTAATAATGATCCTAGCAGTGTGAGCAGGGAGGAAGCCTTTTTCTTGTGAAAGTGATTTTCCATTAATATTTTTTAAAGTGTTTCTGATTTTGGCTTTCTTATGTGCTGTTTACAGTAAATATTTGATGCTCAGCATTCCACACAAAAGTTGTGCTGAACTGATCATGTTATTATGTATGCCATTAGTATTATTTTTCTTATTTTGATTCACTCGTAGTCAGAAAGAATTGAAGAAAATACCAAAGCCTTTTTTTTTTTTTTTGTTTGTTTTTTTTTTGAGGAAAAGACACTTTGGTAATAAAGAGAAAAAGAGATGAGAATAACCACTTTTTAGATAATGATTTTAGTTCTGTTTCTCCAAACCAGTAAACACAGACCACTAGTTTTTTGAGAAATTCAGAGACCAAATATATAATTCAAATTTCATTTTCCTCTGACACTCACATGTAGTTGAAACATGCTTAATGCATTCCTGGCTGCAGGTTTTGTGGTCAGATCATTTCCCCTGCATGCTCAGTCTGATTCACAATGTGGAGATTTCCTATTGGGACTAACAGGAGAAGCATTTCTGCCTTTATTGTTTTTATATTGGACATCTGAAGAAGAGTTTGTGAACTGTGGCCACCTGCAAAGTTTATAAGCAGTGTCCTGTCATATCTGAAATTTACCTATTCTTAGAAAAATATCAAAATAGATGAGTTTGGAATTTGCTTTCTTCATATTTTACTGCATTATTATTGGGTCAATAGATGTGAAATAGGACAACAAGAAAAAACAAAAACAGCTGCCTTGCTTACATAACTGTAAATTGATAATGTTGATACTTAGTACTTAATTTGTAGGATAAGGAAGTTACTTCTGCGTCTTCATAAGTCACTTTTTCTATAGAAGAAAAAATATTTTTCTAAAAAAAGAAGAAAAGAGTAAAATATATTTTTCTAACAAATATATTTTGAATTTCTGGGAAAAAAATTGATTAGCTGACTAATCAATTATGATGTTTAAAGCATCATTTAAAATTAGGATGGATTTAAAATTAGGATGGTTTTCCAGCATGCTATTTTGAGACTATTTTTAAAATTGTCAATATAAAATATTTTTTATATTTTTAAATGAAAATTTAAAGTAAATTAAAAAAGAGAAAGAAAATATACACTTTACAAAGAAAATATTTCAAATAAAATTTGGAGAGTTTTTTTGTTGTTGTTTTGAATTTTATCTGCATTTAAAATATAAGGGAAAGAAGGTAGAAATTAGAAAAAGTTGTTATTCATTTAGTTCTGGTTTTTAATATTCCTCATTCTCAATAGATTTTCATACCTTCATACCTAGAGGAATATGTAATTATTGCATGTTCTTGTGAAAGCAGCACTGAAAACAGAACCTTCAGTTTCAGAGAAAACACTGAATATTGCTTGCTGAAATTATTTGTTACTTGAACATTATTGTTGATAATAGAGCAAATGGAATAAGGGAATAATGAGATCAGTAGCTCACAACAAGCTTATTCCTCTCATGTCGCAGCAGTGTAAGAACATTGACAGCACTGACATTTCTGATTTCTGGAATAATGAATATATGGCGAGCTGCTGTCTCAGTGAGTTGGCACTACAAAGAATGCTGTTAGAAACAATTGAACAAAGATTTTAAGAGATGTCTATGTTATGCTTCAGTGTTACTACTTCTTGTAAAGGTTAAACTTAAAAGGATTATGTATAGGAGAATCTTGGCATCAAAAGACTCTGACAAGTCTAACAAAGATAAACGGAGATTCCTATCCTTGCCAGTGCTGAGCTTTTCTAAAACGTTTTGATAGCTATAGAACTGGATAAAATTTGTAGAGTGGAGTTAATCAGTACATTTGTCTCAGAAATTTCAGGACACAATTTACTTTATCTTATTACAGCCAACTATGTAAGAGCACATAATGCAACCCAATTAGTACAGTGAATGATCTGAAAACCCAGCACCTACACTATGAGGATTTTAGGGCGTTGTGGACTAGTTCTGTTAGGTCTGATGAACACGTGACCATTAGCAGTTTAATTTAATCTAAAAGGGCGAAAGTTTACTTCTCCAAGACTACTCTACTATGCAAACTGAATTGTGGTACATGGGGAATATCTTCAGGAGAATATCTTCAACAGCATGTTCCTCATCTGCATGAAATCTGTAAAAGACACACCTTATGAATATCATTCAAGGAAGAAGCAGAAGAGTTCAACAGAAGAGAAGTTAGAATATTTTGCTACACTTCTTTGAACATTTGCTGACTGGTTCTTAGTGTGTAGTTGTTTATTTGTTATTTAAACAGAAATCATAGAATCACAGAATAACAGAATCATAGAATAGCTTGGGTTGGAAGGGACCTTAAAGATCTTCTATTTCCAACCTGGCATGGGCAGGGACATCTTTCCCTAGAGCAGGTTTTCAAATCCAACTCAATTCAATACATTAAATACAAACTTTCATGTAAGCCTCCTTTAGGTAATGGAAGGCTGCTAAGTGGTAGTTATTACCTTCCTTTTACTACTTCATTGCAGATAAATTCAAATTATAGTGCTCAGAAAGCCACTTTCAATCATTTATCTGTAATCCTGGTTAACTGTGGAGGTCCCAGTTGTCTGGAAATTAGCAAATGTGACACCCATCTACAAGAAGGGCCAGAGGAGGATCCAAGGAGCTATGAGCTATATAGTTTGACCTCGATGCAGTGGAAGGTCATGGAGCAGATAATCTTGAGTGCCATCACGAGAATGTGCAGGACAACCAGAGGGTCAAATCCAGCCAACATGGGTTTAGGAAAGGCAGGTCCTGCTTGGCCAACCTGTTACCCTTTCACGGCAAGGTGACCTATCTAGTGGATGAGGTAAAGGCTGTGGATGTTGTCTACCTGGACATTAGTAAAGCCTTTAACAACATTTCCCACAGTATCCTCTGGAGAAATGGGCTGCTCATGGCTTGAACGGGTGTACTGTCCCCTGGATAAAAAACTGGTTGAAGGTCCAAGCCCAGAGATTGGTGGTGAACAGAGCTACATCCAACTGGAACCTGTTCATGAGTGTTGTTTCACAAGGGCTCAGTGTTGGGGCCAGTCACGTTTAACACCTTTATCGATGACCTGGACAAAGGGATCTACTGCACCCTCAGTCAGTTTGCAGATGACACCAAGCTGGGTGGGAGTGTTGAACAGCTAGAAGGTAGGAAAGCTCTGCAGATGGATCTGGACAGGCTGGATTGATGGGCTGAGGCCAATTGTATGAGATTCAACAAGACCATGAACCAGGTCCTGCACTTTGGTCACAAGAATCCCATGCATCATTACAGGCTGGGGGAAGAGGGGCTGGAAAGCAGCTGGGTATGCTGGTCAACAGCAGCTGGACAAGAGCCAGCATGTACCCAGGTGGACAAGGCAGCCAATGCCATGCAGGCCTGGACCAGAAATACTGTGCCCAGCAGGACCAGGGCAGTGATTGTCCCTCTGTACCCAGCACTGGTGAGGCAGCACCTTGAATCCTGTGTCCAGTTTTGGGACCTTCAATTCAAGAAGGACATTGAGGTACTGGAACATAGCCCAGAGAAGGGCAATGGAGCTGGTGAAGAGTCTGGAGCACAAGGTCTATGAAGAGTCACTGAGAGAGCTGGAGGTGTTTAGACTGGACAAAAGGATGCTCAGAGGGGACCTTATCACTCTCACCAACTATCTGACAGGGGGATGTAGCAAGATGATGGTAATTTCTTCTGCCATGTATCAAGTGAAGGGATGAGAGAAAATGACCTCAAGTTGTGCCAGAGCAGGTTGAGATTGGACATTAGAAAAAATTTCATCATCGAAGGAAGGCTAAAGCAAGGTTTAGACTGGATATTAGAAAAAAATTCATTGTAGAAGCAGTGCTAAAGCATTGGAACCAACTGCCCATATAAATGGTGTAGTAAAGATTTTCAAATGATATGTAGATGTGGCAATTAGGGACATGGTTTATGGTGGACTCGGCAGTGTTAGGTTAAATGGTTGGGGTTGATGATCTTAAGGGTCCTTTACAAATTAAATGATTCTATGACTCTATATAAACTGACAAAATTCTGTGATATACATCATCCTTGATTTTGAGACACTTTCTCTGGTGTCTTTGATAATATCTGGCTTTCATAAACACTTTCCTGTGATCTTCCAGCAATGAACTTCTTTTAAACAAAAGAGACAATCAAAAATATTTGCTATGAGGTCCTACACAGAGGTTGTTTATGAAACACTGTTTCAAAATGAACTTCATTATCATACTATTCTAACCATCCTTAATTGCCACATGATTACATGTTTAATGCATAAAATATCAGTCATTGACAAGGAGCACAACTTGTCTGTGTTTTGCAAAATTAAAATACATCAAGACTCAGCACAGACAACTGCATCAAAATATTTGGCTGCATATAAAATTATACATGCAAGTGGTGGCACCAAAAAAAAATCTATTACTCTATTTAATAGGGAAGCAGAGAATTTACTTTTGTTGTATTTATAGTTTTATTTGTTGATTTCTGGTGACTTGTTCAAGGAAGTTGTTTTGGAGCTCTGGGAATGCCCCTGTCCAGTTATCAGTCATTACAGAAAACTGTAAAATTCTTGAAATTTCCCACTCAGATTATCTGAGAGGGAAGGATTTAAACTCTACTAATACTATGAGTTTAGAGCCTCTTAGTAATTTTTTTTCTTTTCTATAGTTTATTTGTAAGCTGAAATATCTGTCACATAAATTATATTTTAATTTATTTTTTATATTTCCAGTTATAGTTTCAGATTTAAGCCATCTATCTTAAGCATGTAAAAAAGTAGCTTTTAATTACATTACACTGTATACTGTTTGAACCCAGTTCAAAATCTGAAATTGCAATCATAACTTTCCTTCTTCATAATGTTAAAAGTCCAAATCCGGTTTTGAACTGCTGCATTCAGACCTCTGAAATACACCATCCAGTCCGAGGTGATCCTCAATCATGAGTTACTACAGGCTTTTCCTGCTGTGAATTTGTTCTGCTTCCCTGCCAAGTGCATTAACAGGACAACACCTAGTTCTCAACCTCATCAGTACTCACCTGACACCTCACAAATTGTCAGATGCCAGTTCAGGCACTGAAAACCAGAGGTCTCTGTGGAGTTTTAACCCAAACTGAAAATTAGTAGTAATGTGCCTACCTGTGGCTAATCAAATGACATGAAAAACTAATTTTTATTGAGTGCTAAAAAAGGTTGGCTGAAAGGTTTTGCTTGTTCTTCATTCCCCAGCTATGCTTGAACTTGTGAATTTTCTGATTTAGAATATAGTTCCATGCACCTTGGCAGCAAAGTTAGAGACCCTTCTGCTTCTTTCTTCTCATGTCTACCTCTTTCCCCTTTTCCCCCTTTCTCTTTTTCCTTCCTCTTTTTTTTTTCCTCCCAGTTAATTAACTGTGTATCTGCGAGGTGTCATAAGCATTTGTGCTGCCACTAGTGCCAGAAGAAGATGATCATGGCATGATATTGCAGTCAAGCAGGAAGAGCTAGGAGAAAGCAGGAATTTCTGAAATGGGGTGCTAGAGAAAAAGTATCCAGGAAAAATTTTGTCCAGGAATTTGAGGTACATTTACAGTGGCATTTTATTTGGGATTTAACCTAGTATGCAACAATACAGAGCATAAGTTCCAGTCTTTCGAATCAAGGTTCAAAGCCCTTCAGAATCCTCACAGATGAAGGTCCTTTAGGAAATAAAACATAAAAGCCACTAAAACTGCAAAAAATCTATTGGGTCATTGTAGCCCTTTAAATTATTAACAGGAAAATATTCCTCTTAGCAATAGGAGGAATTATTGCACAGTCCAAATGTTCACCATGTTCAAATATAAGACCAATAACCAGGAAATACCAATTGCTAACATGGGAAATTTCGTTCACACATTATATATCTTGGGTTTGTGTGCACAAATATGTTATTTTCCACTAGGCTCTATGTCTCCACTAGGACACTTGAAAATGTGACATCTCAGAAAAAGAGAGACATCTTCAGTCTCTCAGTTTCTGATTAGTCATAAGAGATGTGACTAAGATAAAGTGGCTATGCAAGTCATGCACCTAAATGCTTATGGAAACACGACTACTGAAAATCTTGTAGCCCGCAGTTGCTGCTGAGACTGAGATGAGGTGCTCTGTTCTGACCAGATCCCACCAGCGGGTGTTTCTCTGGTGACTCCCCGGGAAGTGCACAGGCTGACTTGTCAAGATTGCACCAGGGAATTTTCCAGGACTTGGCTTCGTCATATTACTTTGTAATTCTCTACGTGCAGAGGGCAACTATGATCTTCTAAAAGTGCTCAGAAACCTAGAAAAGACATCGTAAGTTTGCCAGTGATGACCATTACTCAGTGAAGTGCACAGTGCAGACTTTGGCAGTGATGGAATAGGTTAAAAATTTCATCAGTGCACTTGGAACAAGCAGCCGTATACTCTTGTAAAAGAAAGTTTGGTATTGGTAATAGATTAATTTCTAAAGAAGGAAAATTTAAAACCAGGAGTTGCTAAATTTCCAAGTTACAGGGATATGAATTTTATATCGATGATAGAAATGATGGGCCAAGATTTCTTTGAGGTGGTCATTATGCTTTTAAAAACATTGTTTTTCTCATTCTTTCTTGCTATATGTTCTACCAAATAGTTTTGGATAGGTTTTCTCTTTTGAGTAAGGTAAGTTGTTGTGTGCTAAAAGGTAAGGTAATAACTGATGGAAATAGACCAGGTGACTCTGGGGTATCACAGATTGTACAGCCTTTTTTAAAAGATCTCAGTATTAAACCACTTTTATGCTGCAGTGAGATATTGTTCAAAGAGCACATAAAAACATCTTGAATGGGATACCCCTTTGAAGTATCATCTTGTAGCTTCATAGGTCAGCTGTTTTTGATTTGCTAAACAGAACCTTAATACTTCAAAGAATCAGGACCCCTGTGCTGAAAATGACAAAAATTGACTTCTGTATTTAATTTCTGCAGCACAAAAAGGATTTGAGAATAGTCTTTTATTCACTAAGAAAAATAGCCCCAAAGAATTTCACAATTAGGAAAATTAATTTCAAATAGGCATTCCTCAGGTTATAATTACTAACATTTAGTAGATTAATCTATGGTTTAGTAAAACTTTTTAAAGATAAAATTAATGCTTCTGAAAACTTCCTTTGTTACACAGAAGTTTTAAAAAGTAAATGTGTTTTCTTTATTTTTTGGTATCCTAGCTCTTTTCTGTTTGTTTTACATGTTGTCTAATGTTACTCTTTGAACATTTTTCAGGAAGTTGCTAAGGGTGAAGGAGTTGCTAAGGAAGAATTAATTCAGAATCGTTTATGTTATCAGGGCCAAGCACAGCTGTATATACTCCAGTTAGCACCTCATTTGCAATGGAGACCGTTTCCTGCAAGCCATGGTTAGTTAGTCTCAATTTATTTTTTGGTTAGGCTGTAAATTCACAAAACAAAGTCAGTTTTGTGAACATCCAGAGTAAAATAATAGGTTATACATAATTAAAGAAGGATTCATGTAAGTGTTTGTTCTCTTACACTATTTTTCAATTATTTCTCATTCTAACTCTATTTAAGAGTGCAATATAGATGTAATTAAGTAAGATTGGAATCTATTAAGTTCATATGAAAATTGAAAGAAGCTTTTAATCAGCTAGCTAGTGCTGGAATTAATTATATTTATAATCTGCACCAAAATTAAAAAACAGCAACCTTATCAGAAGATTTTGATAAATTTGGTATTAAAAATACCTACTTTCCTATGCACAGTTTTAAATGTTGCTCATCATGGTTATCAAATTCCCTGTCTGTGTGTACATTCAGAGTCTGAATGATCAGGTATGAAAATATGTCTTTATTAAACATCTTGTAATTTCTATATAGGATGTGCAATATAACCTTATTAAAAATCATCATCCTTTTCACCCCTAATTTGATTTCTACAGTTACTTTATTGGCTGAGCTCATTGTAATGTTTTAGAAAGGCTTCTGTAGTTTTGAGACATGCAAATGTTGAAATGAGTCGGTGAAACTGAGATGCAGATATTCGTGATCAGCATCACTGATCAAAGAGAACTTTTTTATATTACAGTTATAGGATTTTCACACAGGCATGCTTAGTATCACAGAGAAGTAAGCTCTGGAAAATATGCCTCTGGTTATTTGTCAGACTCTCAGATGCACATAACTTTTAGGAATGAAAAGTGTTCATAATAGCATCCCTGTGTTAGTCCTATCCATCAGGTACTCTTTTTATAGTGGGAAGGTAAGTCATTAATTTTGGTTTGTGATTATAATCAGTTATAAATTATTAATAATCATGGTGAAAAAGGAGAAAAAAATTTAATTTGCAGGGTAGCTGGAGGAAAGTTCATTACTCCAGCACTCCCTGTTTTTCTCCTGGCTCTCAAGGCGTTTTGAAGCTTCCTTAAAGATCATGTTTTTTCTCTATCCAAGGATGATTCATGATGCAGGACAATTCAGTGATGCATCCCACATCAGTCACAGAGAGTCACTGATGTATTCTGCCCAGAGCTACTGCCACTTGGACACCTGGCTTCCGTGATGCTTGTCCCACTCAGTAGCTAGTGTGGGTGCATGTCACCCCACACTTTGGTTGCTGGCATGCCAGAGAGACACTCACACATGGCCCTTATGACCCATGACTGCGGCACTCAGATATTCACACACAAACATGTTCACAAAATAGAAATCGTCTCACTGAGGGTATGACCTCCATCCCACAGAGCTGACAACTCTCCTTTCAAAGACTTGGGAACAGCAGAGGCGAAGTGTTATTTCTCTGACTGGGTAACTGGGGTTTTCCCCACAGGCTGTTTTGCCTCCTTTGGAACCCTTAACGTGCAGAGAAAGACTTTTATCACATAATCTAACAATATTTGCAGGGTCGAGCAAACACATAACGTCATTCTACAGTGAGAAGCTTTTCAGGAATTTTTTTTATCTCCATGCCTTTTCAACTTTGAAAATGTAGGAAAAGATTGTCTAGGAAAGTCTAGCCTAAACTGAAGATCAGCTGAAACAGAGATTTAAAGAACTAAGAAATAGTTAATCAGACAAAATAGCTTCTTTGTATACATAAGAAACATTTTTGGTTTTCATTTGGTATGCATGGTTTTAGTGGTCCACATTAGCACTCACTAAAATTTTCCAGTTAAGCAGGGAGGACACTGATTTAAACCAAACTTTTTTGATGCTGCACAAGCCTGACTGAGTTTAAGGAGTGTTTGGACAATACTCTCAGCTACAATGATGTGACTCTTGGGGTCTCCTGTGCTGGGAAGAGAGTTGGACTCAGTGATCCTTGTGAGTCCCTTCCAGCTCAGCAAATTCTGTGATTCTGTGAAATCTTGGCCAAAGTTTGTCTTTTGGCTCCCAGTACAAGCTCTGTCCTACCACTAGGGCTCAGCAGTGCTGCAATAATAGTCTTAACCCCAGGCATCCCATCATGCTATGATTGCAGATTTTCCTATTAACATAATAATTTGTTTTTTCCCTGAAAACATACAATGTGAAATTGCTTTTAGAAGTCATTGTGATTGAAGCACTTGGCCTTTCCTTTTAGATGATTAATTTTAACAGTATGTGAGAAATAGGATATATTTCCTGCTAGAAGCTCAGCTAGTAACATATAAAGTTGTTAATTCATCTAGGGTGCAAATGAAAATACCCCCTTATATATCCCACACGGCAGCTTGCAATGAGAATACACTCCCAGTTCTTATAAGATAAAGCACTTTTTTTTTTTTTTTTTAAAGATGAATAACTAGAGAACAGGTACTGCAAAATCATGACCTTCTTCCCAAATACAAACCACCTGACATAATTTACGAAGACTGGACCACAGGAAAATATTGTTTAAATGTGTATGGTTTTATTTAGGCTTCAGAATTCTGCATTCACCTTGCCCTGTTCCTTTCCTAACCTAATTTCCATTTCTACCTGCTGTCTTTGTGCATCTGCCTTCCAATTAAACCTCACACCTGCAGTGGCTTCAGTTTACTGACCATATCAATTAACCCTTTGCAATTTAGCTGAGTTCATTGAGTACTTGTGTGACTTAGAAATAAAAAGGAAAAAAGGAAAATGAAATGGGGTGATTGTTTTATTTTCTTCTGTATATTCCTGGTAGACAATATGCTTTGTTGACAAAACAATTTCTTAAATACCTTTACTGTTTAACAATTCCATAACTGGGTAAAACACATTATTTTGTGCAATGACACATCTTAAAACCATGACTGTCATTGTATCCCAGTTAAAGGGACATGAAGTGAGCACACATATCTATAGATTGAGATTGAGGGATTAATTCTTTTGATAACTAGATGCTAAACTTTATTACTTTTGACTGAGTAAACAGGAAAAGCCTCAAAGATTTAATACATAAAAGGTGGGAGAGGATATATTTTTTGCAGACACAGTCTTTTTGAGGGATTTTAATAAAACTGTCACAGAGTGCAGCCACAAAATCTTTGTATTCTATTGGAGATGTGTAATTAGTTTAAAAACCAGGTTTGAAGTATTTAGCGTCCCTTCAAATTTGAGCCAGTTTGGCTTTTAACCCCATTGTAGGCACTCTAGGTTGTATTTAGACAAAAGAAACACCATAATGGATAAAATACTGAGGTTATTGAAGAGCATTGATATCAATGTAATGCTGGAGCCATGTTGTTTTTCTTCAAAATCTGAAAAATGTCTGTTACATGTTGTGAGAATGGAATTTTGCCCACTGTTGTTGTGAAAAGTTTCCCACTGTGAAGTAGAATAACTTGACAGTTAGCTGCTGCCCTTTTTCCAAGGGGCCTGCTGTGATTTAGCATGGCTCTCTCAGCCTAATTGGTCAAACGCCAAATGTAAAGTGCTGGATAAATGTAAAATATTATTGCAGTATACTCTACTTAATTGGGGCAAGTTTTTTATTGAATTCCTCCCTAGTAACTAATTTAACCTACTGATAGTAGACTGTAATGACTTATTTTCAATTGGTTGATATTAGCATATATTCTGCAGAACAGCTATATGTACATATGTAGCTGATGTCAAGTAGTTAAAAAGTACGTTGACAAAAAATGAACTTTAAGGAGATAGGATGGAATCCTGTGCCCTCTAAACAAGTGATGAATCATGCTGTGATGACCAATATTGTACTCATAATTTCTGAGCATCTCTTTCTCAAATTAAGATGGATAGATCTTTTATAGGGCATATGGGATTCTGTTTTCTGGAAAAGTCTAACTAAAGATCGTGAATATTTACATACTTGCAGTTTCAGGTTTACTCATTGCTGTAAGATGAAGAAGTTAGGTGTTTTTTCCTGATTGAAATCCATCAGGCACCCTACGTTCACTCACTGTGATAACATTTCCATCCTCAACAATGCCTCTTCAGGTAGAACTTCAGATCTGTAGGGGGGGACCTCCAATCAGAAGTGCTAAGCTGCTGAGCATTAATATGCTGTTCAGAAAGATGAGTCACAGCTGAGTTTCTCAGTGTGCTAGTTGGATGACAAAGCTGATTTAAAAAGCTCTTGCCACATGCTGCATTTCATTGTTCACTCAGTTGTGCTAGTATAATTGTCTTTGGATACCATTGCAAGCAAGGTTACTGAAATTATTGAAGTTAAAAGAAATCTGCAAAAGGAATAGATTGTAATAACGGTTAAGCTGGTCACCATCCCTAGAGTCTCATAAGTGCTGTATTGACACAGCTGGTCTGATGATGATTTCAGGCATGTGCACTTTCAGAAGGCTTTGTTCTCAAAATCAGTAGACTGAAAGGCTAACTAGTAAACAGCTTCTGAGCATTCCTTGATGCTAGTTATCAGTTTATGGGTGAGATGAGAATGAATTATTAAACGGAGACACATGGAAGTGCTATGGTGACTGCTGATTGGTTCTGCCTTTTAGGAAAGGAAAAAAAAGAAAACAACCCACACTGCTGTAATTTGGGCTCTGGATTCAGCTGGGAAGCAGGAGCTTGCAGCAGGACTAGCTGAAGCTTTCTTCTCCAGTTCCATCTAAGAGAAAGTTAACAGTATATGTTTTCCACTGAAAACAAAGTTTTCCTGGCTCACCAAAGTCTCTGGTAGCAAGAATTACCTTTGGGGTTGTTAACTACCATGTGTTGTGTGAGACCTCCTTGAATGGTTGCATGACTGGCAAATCAGAAGTCTAGAGGGGTCAAATTTTAGGCTTAAACCCAGTCTGAGCAAAGTGTGAGCTTAATCCTAGATTGTCAGTTCAAGTGTCCAGACAAATAGCAATTAGGTGGCATAAACCTCTTCCACACCTTGTCCTTCCCCCAGTTTCTGTGTACTTTTGACAAGCATCTGCTCGGGACGTGATCTTTTCAAGGCCAGGACCACCCCTTTGTGTGGAAAAATGAGCACATTGTGGCTATTGCTGTCAGCAACAGAGAGTGGGGTTTTTGCAAAAATCACAGTTCCTTAATAGGGAGCTAACTCCCATGCTAACTGGGAGAGGGCAGAAGGAAGTGTTGGAGACAGGCTTATCTGAAAAGATGGTCACACATTTGGCAGCTAAATAACAGTTATCAGACTTGAGCTCTTTAAAAAACCAGTCTGATCCATAAACAGATAGTATTTTTTGGTCGTCTTTCTATGTTAGTTTGGATGGAAATGCATAATGGCATAAGGTTTCCTCTAATTAACACAGTAAATCACACATTATAAACAAGATTTTCTTATCAAATTCTATTTACAAATATATGTACTTCTTCAGGCATGTTCTGGTTTCCTTTGATGATTAGGATTCATAATACAGATAAAGATAACTAAGAAAAATCCTCTAGACAGTTTTGAAGTATTCAGTATCTAGGTTTGAGTTTATCTCCACTGTGAAATGCTTCTGCAACTAAGATGAAGTTTAAATACTGAAAAGTCTGATAATAATACATTTATAGAGGAAAATGGTCTTATGAGAAATGTAAAATAGAATTGTATTCATTACTGTTGGGGCAGTTTTACCACCACATTACTTTTATTGCATACATATTTCTCTGGCATATTGAACAAGCTCGGCACACAGAGAAGCTATAGCCTACTCTTGTTATTAATTAAGTTTCTTTTTTTTTTTTTATCAGGAAGCAAAAATTTCCTGGTTAGGAAGTTTTTTGATTCCAAATTCTATACAGAAATCATAAGCCCACATTTTCATGTGCAATACAGTTGAAGTTGAATCTTATCTATCTGGTGCTTTTCCTTAGCTTCTTTGTTTAAGCAATTATGAATGCCTCTCAAGGTCTTAAGGTAGTCTAGGTATCTATGCAAACAGATTTTTAAGACACCTATTTAGTTAAATATCTCTTAAAAATATTGCCAAATATGTGGATTTTTTTGGGACCCTGAACAACGACAAATCTGTAGCTTTCATTTGAATGCCATCTCCATTCTACACAGATTGAGACTTTGTTTTCCCTCACTTGTCTGTTTTACTGGAGAAGAATTATAGTTTGCTGGCAATAATAATTTTGTTCAATGTAAAGGACATGATTGGCCTTTTTGTCAGTATTTCGAATTATTCTCTTTGTAAAATTAATACATTTCTACACATTTGTCTCTGCATTTTTTCTGATTTTTTTTTCCATTCCATTCTTTGGTGCTTTTCTTCTTTTTCTCTTGGGTAATTTTACCAGTCTCCATGTAAATGGAGGTGATCCCTAGGGAGACATCGATAATGTGATTCTTTGTGTCTTCTTTCAGGCTTTTGTACCAACATTTGGGAAATGAACCAAAACAGAGTTTCTGATCATTTCAAACTGAGTGCTAGGAATTGAGGAAATAATTATTGTCACTCTGCCTATTGGCAGAATCCTTTTCCCTGTAACTTTCTTTATCCTTGATTTTAGAAAGGATCAGAAGTGTATGATTTTTTTATATCTTCATGTCCCTATACAAGAATTGAATAAAAAAGGTGCATTAATCAAGTGAAGAAAGCAAAAGAGTCAGAAGCAGAAGCCAGACGAATTTTAATGATGAATAAAATACTTTCTTTTTTTCTTTTTGAACACAAAGAATAAATGAAAAGACAACATATTAAAGGAAAACTCTTCTCACTTATTCCTTTTCCTATTCAAGTCTGGAAACTTTTATTCTGGTGGTATATTGTAATTCAATGTACTTTATCAGTTTCAGGATTAACTGGATGGAATTAGAGGACATTTTTTATAGGCAATCAACTGGGCAATGACAGGGGTGAATGGCTGAAGAAAGCAGCTCCAATGGTATTTTGTGTGGAATGGAGTCAAATCACTGTGGTTTGAGGTCATCTACTGGATTGAAGCTTCTCAGTGTAGATGAAAGGTAAGGATAATTCGCAAATAATGAGGGTGTTTGTTGTTGAAACTTGCATTTGTTTGCACTGTGATGTTAAAGCTAAAAAATGACTGTAGATGCCTGGGAACATAAATTAGAAGACTGAAGACTTGATTTTTGGTAAACTCATTCTTAAGTATCTGAAGGTTTTTGAGCTGAGGTGCTTTCATCTGTCCTGAATCTTCAGTAAGAAATATTTGTCTTTTTTTTTTTTTTCCCTCAGGTTATAAATTCATAAGAAAAGCAGAGTGGAATCTCTTTCCCTAAATTTTCTATTTTCTAGATCATAATTTATGTGACTTAGTATCCCTTAATTCTCAAAAAGGCAAATGTGGCCAGGGCACTACTAGTGCCATTCTAATTCAGTTGAAGTTTTTTGACTTTTCCTGTGGGCAGCCATTTGAAATGTCAGGTTCTTTTTTTCTCCTGTTTCATCTCAGTAATAGTTGGAAACTAGAATGTAATGGGACTCTCTCACTTTGAGAAAAAAAAGAAAAGATTTTGTTATCGGTTCCAGTGTTCATCTTTTATTTCTATTCTTTTCTGGTCAGATTTTTCTTTCAATAGCTTTTCTACCTTTGATACTCTGTTAGGTCACCTTATTATATTGAGGACTGTGGAAGGGGTCCTCACTCCTGTTTTTCAAAAAAAGGAACCACTGAAATATGTAGCAATAGACATGGAATCTCTGCCATCCCAATAAATAAAAAAACCTAGAATAATTTCCCCTAGCACCATTTTTATCATATAAATGTTCTCATTACGATAACGCTTCCTTTTCTGTTGGTTTTGTTGACTAATAATTTCCTATGCAGGAAGTGTATGTACAACACATTGGAACATAAAAGGCCTGGTATAATAAACAGGATAATCTTGATGCATTAGACAACTGCCTAAATACAACTATTCTGCTGAATTTAGTCATCAGTTAGAAGTGTTTGCAAATTTTTGTTGGATTTTTTTACTATTTTGTCCTCCTCAACCTGTAACAGGATTAAGTATGTATTTTTATGTGTGGGGAACCTGTTTTTTCTTTAGTCGATATTGTGAAGAGAATGGACACACTGGACCATAGAGGACATCTCAGAATTTGTCAACATCTTATGCTTCATACAACGCCATTGTTTTAGAATTAATCTCACCTGCTCAATTCGCATCAGCGTGATTAAATGGTAAAGAAAAAGAGCAAAACAAAACCCTCATCAAAGACCTCATCCTCTACATTCATTATGCAAACCGTAGCTTGTAAATTTACTTGGAGTATCCTGGTTTCCATGAGAGCATGTAGCACAATTGCTCTCATATGCAGATCCACTTATGGGAGCAAAAGCCACAGCAGTTTGTTCTGTGAATAATGACAGAAATCCTAAGTTAAATGTGGTGATCTACTTTTCTGATAGAATATTTGTGGGCAGATATTAACCCCATGGAAATGGCAATGATGAGTAATTTCTGTTTGAGAGCTACTTAAGCCTGTTTGGCTATCTTCCTATGTAAAACAGTCTCAGTATTTTTTATTACTATTCCAGCATCAAGGCCAAGAACAAGTGGTTGCACCAAGCATATTTTCTATTAAAGAGATTTCAGTCTTCCCCTAAAGTGCTAAGTCACTTTTCTTACCCTTTAACAAGATTGTTTCAGTGTCAGATTGGTCTCTCTATTTTAATTAAATTTTAGAATTCACATATTTAATTTCACCTTCCTCTATTTTCAGCTAAACCATTGCCTGTTAGATCCATATTCAAGAATTTTCATTACTTTGAAAGAGAGTATTAGTATAATGCAACTGGAAGTAATAGAGAGTAGGAGTTTAGTTGTAATAATATATCAGATTGTGGTTGCCAGAGAAATCAAACAAATGGCAACATAGATTTCAGCTGGTTGTCACAAAACTGACAAATGACCAATATTAGAATTTTGCATTCTCACTGCTCTAAGATTTTAAAAACTTCAGTCAGTAATGATGTAGTGCATTGCTGCTGTTTGTTAAGGACATTATTAATCTGATTAGCAATCTTTCCATGAAATAGCAAAGAAGCACTAAAAACTCATTCTTCCCCTTTTTTTTTTTTTTGATACTGACATTTGGTATTGATCCAAGCAAAAAAGTGTGTTCCATCTTCTAAATATGTGTGACACAATGAATTTTAGAAAAAAACAGCTATACCCAACCACTGATTATTTCTTTACTCGTATATAAAACATGTATTGCGTATACAGAATATCTACTTTCTTGCTTTAGGATTGATTACATCCATGTTTATTGAGAATTAGATATTTTTCAAACAAAACTCCTGTCTTTTCTTTCCAGTGAAAGAGCTGGCACTCACACTATTACTATTTTTATTGTTGTTCTCTTGTTATATCTTCTTGCTAGACTCCTGTAAATGACCTGGAAACATCAGAGCCTTTGTCCTGCTGTTTTTAGAAACAAATTAATTTGCATGGCAGGTTATCACAATCTTCATATGGTATATATAATGGAAGTACAAATGTCGCACTTACGGCAAAATGGTGTATTCCAGCCTTAAAACTTTTCTTTTTTAAACTTCAATGGCTGAAAATGTATTGTTTGGGTTGTTTTTTTTGTTTTGTTTTGTTTTGCTTTTCTTTGTTTTTTTTTGGTGTGTTCTTTTGGGTTTTTGTTAATTTAGTTTTGTGGGGATTTTTGGAGCTTTTATTTTTTTTTTTTAGTGAACTCTTGAGAGTTGGTGGTGGAGGGCTAATGCAATGAACCTATAGAGATTCAGAAAATTCATGGACCAAACACATGTAGGTCTACTGAGAGTACACTTAGTGCATGACGTATAAGTAAACAAATTGTCTCACTGCCTAATACTATATTTATAGAAAAAATGAGACCAGAGATCTTATCATTAATGCAAGTCTTCTGAAGTTGGGTTCTGCTTTTCTTGAAAAAACAGAGGTTTTGAGATTAAACAAACCATTGTTAAAGTGACCATCATCTTTCATAGGTACTACAACCATGTTTATGCACTTCATTTTCACCATAGTCTAGATGCACTTATTAATTGATTTAATTAATCAAATATAGTGATTAATTAAGCCAAGAATGAATGAAAACTTAGGGTCTCATGTTTATTTGGACCACTTGTTTTGGTCATTGACTAAGCAATGGATGACTCATTTCTGTCTTAGAACCCCCCCCCATTTAAGCTTTAGAACACTTCAGCTTTCAGCAGAATAACAGATTATCCTGTATAGACTTAAAAAGAAACCCCTTTATAAAGTCACTGGAGAAGGTGATCTTCTCTCTATGTTCCTAATGGGATAGTTGATTAGCAGAGCAAGTAAAACATGGAGCAGTTCCATATCCAATGCCTTCTTTTCCCTCAAACTGCAAATTAACTCCATGAGGCCATGAAA
Organism: Struthidea cinerea; assembly: GCA_013397865.1. Lineage (NCBI taxonomy): Eukaryota > Metazoa > Chordata > Aves > Passeriformes > Corcoracidae > Struthidea > Struthidea cinerea. The sequence goes on along the minus strand of VZTI01001775.1, from coordinate 16,978 downwards.
GTACCTTAATCCACCAATCACTTGGGTGTTTTGTGAGGTGGAGGTAGCCAGTATTTCTCTTTTAATTACCCATGTTGGATGGCACACTTGAATGCTCATTACAGTTTCTGAGGTGTGAAGAGTAGGGGTGAAACCATAGGTATTCTGTGATGGTGTACTGTGGTGCTGGTGCCCAGGTACTGGCAGGGGGGCTGAGGGGCAGCCTCTGTGAGGGCGAGTCAGGGCTGCCCTGTGCTGGACCCAGCCAGCTCCAACTGCAACCTCGCTGGCACCTCCAAGGAAAATGTATTTAAGTAAGAGCAAAATGCAGAGCAAGCAATGAGGAGTAAGGAAAAAAGTGAAAAATAGCAGTGTGAGCACCAAGGCCAGAAAAAAAGTCAAGGGAAGGAGTTTCACCAGGCAGCAGAACAGAGATTGCCCAGCTGCCCATGGAGATTCTAGGGTGGAGCAGATATTTACGCTGCAGCCTGTAGTGGACCCTGTGCTGGAGCAGGTGGATAATTCTTGCAGGGACTGAGGCCCTTGGAGTGTCCATGCTGGTCTTGGTTTGTCCTAAAGGATTGCAGCCCATGCTAGAGCAGGGGAAGGAGCAACAAAGAACTGTTATGGACTGATCCCATTTTCCATCTCCCTCCAAGTAGAGTTGTTTGAGTCAGAAATGAAGAAATGAACCTGAACATGGAAAAGAGGGAGATAGGGATTGAAGGAATGATGTTTTAAGGTTTGGTTCTCACCATTGAAATATATTTTTAATTGGCAATAATTCAAATTAATTTTTCCCCAAGAAGAGGCTGATTTGCTCATGTTGGTAGTCAGTGGTAAATTATCTTCTTGTCTTTATCTCAACCTATGACCTTTTCCTTCTTAATTTCTCCCCCTTTCCTTTTGAGAAGGTAGAGAAAGAGAGCAGGTAGGTGAACTCCTGGCAGCCAGCCCAGGTAAACCCATCACAGAATATTATGTCATTTCTGTCAAAAGGTTTCATTTACGGCTCTACAGAGCACTTATACAAAGATGTTTGCTTTTTAGAAACTTTAGGGTCAATACATTTTAGTTTTCCTTTTGGAATGTATTTATTTATTTGCTTTTTGGAATTTCTCTTTGCCTGAATGGGACAAACATAACCACATTAAAAGAATAAATTGGGGAAGATAGATATGCTGACTTTTTCTATGCTGTTAAAAACTTTTATGAAATATGAGTTTCTCTAGGCCTTACTAGTCCGTGTTCTGCAACAGATCTCATTCACTTGTTTTTTTTTGTGAAAGTTGCCTGGATGTAAATTATTTCAGACAGAATATTAATGGTTGAGTGGACTGGATTTTTCCAGTGAAAATTTGGCTTGATCTCCAGTGCTTATATAATTAGCTTAATCCCAAATTTGTCATAGACTTGACATGTTTACCCATATTAAATTCATTTATATGGGTAGCACTCGCACACCACTTCTGAATCAGCTGACAGTAACTGACTGCTGAGAGGCACAGAGGATGAATAGCTTGAACAGCTTTTTGAACAGCTTCTCAGCTGTTTCCTGGCTCTTTGAGCACTCACAGTCCATTTCATGGCAAAATTAAACATTAGCTCAAACTGCCACTGTAGGTAGTTTGAGACAACATGCTTTACTTAGCTTTGAAACAGTCACTTAGAGCTGAGAGGGATCTTACTGCTTCTCAGCTGCTAGCTGGCACTAGGTAATTGAGAAAGTTTCTAATTGTGTGAGAACATTTCCTTCATTCTGTAACAGCATAAATCTCCCCTTTCTTGTTCCAGCTCAAGCTGCTTCAGAGGAGGAGTACCCCTGCGATCAGATACCCATTCCACGGGCACGAGCAGCTGCTGCTTTTTAGAATTGTCCAGCACTGGATGGTAGGGTTTGTGTAGTGCTGTGCATTCCCTCCTCATCTTTGTGGCACAAACCAGGAATTGATAAAGTCAGAGAAGGCTCACATACACACTGATGTCCACAGAGGGATCACAGAACAAGAACGGTGGTTTTCTTTGGACTGAAGCTGATGGCAAATGGTGCAAAGAGTCTTCTCAGAGGTTCTGCTCTTGGTTTTTATGCTGGAGCTGCTCAGAGCAGTACCACTAACACAGCCTGTTTCTGATGGATTCTCACTTAAGAGATAGTTATTAACAGCTGAAAAATAAAAAACTTCTTAAGGGGTCACAGATTATATTTACATTTGCCTGTCTAACCATCTTCATGGTTAGATTCAGCTGATTTTCTCTGGAGAGAAGGGAAAGAGAAAAGTCATTGTTACATAATAATCCCCTTTGAAGCATTGAGAGGTGTGTGCCACTTGTGTTAAAATACCAAAAAGAAAAATTGAGCATAGGACAGAGGTTTCAAAATGTAATATTTATTCTAGAAAATAATTAAATCTATCATCACAGACATACAGGTGAAATTCTAGTTGTGTTTGAATAGTGGATGATAGGAGCATTGACTACTTCTTTTTGTATAGATCTTGTGGCATATGATCAGCTCACAGTTGACCCTGAAATTGTGTAGGATCTGCTGCTCCATCTAAACTGCTACAAATCTATGGGGCCTGATGAGTTGCATCCAAGAATCCTCAAAGACCTGGCTAATATCACAAAACCTCTCTTGACTTTTGCTTCGTCTTAGGAATCCAGAAAGGTCCCAGCTGACTGGAACCTGACAAATGTTGTGCTGATTTTCAAGAACATCAAGAAGAAGGACCCTGGACACTACAGGCCTGTCAGTCTCCCTTCAGTGCCTGGTGAAGTTATGGAGAAGGTTATTCTAGGAGGTATTGAAAAACACCTGAAAGAGAACGCACTCATTGGCCACAACCAGCATGACTTCATGAGAGGAAAGTCCTGCTTGTCAAACCTGATTTCCTTTCATGACAAGGGAACCCACCTGGTTGATCAAGGGAAGCCAGTTGATCTTTATGGATTTCAGTAGAGCTTTCAATGCTGTTTCTCACAGAATAATCCTTCTGGATTAAATATCCAGCACACAGCTGGATAAACACATCATGTGATGGGTAAGCTACTGGCTTGTGGGTCAGGCACAAAGGGTTACAGTGAATGGGGTGACATCAGACTGGGGACGTGTCACTTGTGGGGTTCCACAGGGCTCCATCTTAGGCCCTGTGCTCTTTAACATCTTCATAAATGACTTGGATGTGGGACAGGAAGAGACACTAAGCAAGTTTGCAGATACAAAACTTGGAGGAGCTGCTGACTCCCTCGAAGGCAGGGAGGCCCTGCAGAGAGACCTTGACGAATCAGAGGGCTGGGCAATCACCAATCATACGAAGTTGAACAAGGAAAAGTGCTGGATTCTGCACCTGGGATGGGGCAGCCCCGGATGTACAGACAGACTGGGAAATGGGATGATGGAAAGCAGTGCCGGGGAAAGGGACCTGGGGGTCCTGGTCAATGGAAAGTTGAATGTGAGTCAGCCGTGCCCTGGCAGCCGGGAGGGCCAAGCGTCTCCTGGGGTGCATCAGGCACAGCATCACCAGCTGGGCAAGGGAGGAGATTGTCCTGCTCTGCTTTGCCCTGAGGTGGCCTCACCTTGAGTCCTGGGGGCAGTTTTGGGCACAACAATATAAGAAAGACATTAAGCTATTAGAGAGTGTCCAAAAGAGGGCAATGAAGAAGATAAAGGGTTTTGAGGGGAAGCTGAATGAGGAGTGGCTGAGGTCACTTGGTCTGTTCAGCCTGGAGAAGAGGAGACTGAGGGGACACCTCATTGCAGTCTGCAAGTTCCTCTTGAGGTGAAGAGGAAGGGCAGGCACTGATCTCTTCCCTCTGGTGACCAGGGACAGGACATGAGGGAATAGCCTGAAGCTGTGTCAGGTGAGGTATAGTTTGGATATTAGAAAAAGGTTCTTCACAAAGAGAGTGGTTGGGCACTGGAACAGGCTCCCCAGGGAAGTGGTCACAGCACCAAGTCTGCCAGAGCTGAAGGGGCATTTGGACAATACTGTCAGGCACATGATGTGACTAGGGAATGGTGCTGTGCAGGGCCAGGAGTTTGACTCGATGATCATTATGGGTCCCTTCCAACTCAGTTTATTCTGTGATTCTGTGATATTTTATTATGCGTGATGTTCTATTTGACAAAATACTGCTCTTAGTCTTCCTCTGATAGCGGGCCATGGGAATATTGCCTATTTGGTTTTTGTGGGAAGTTTTGATGACACATCCCCTAACAAGCACTTACTGTTTTCCTTACAGCTCAGAATGTGCGCCCTTACTGAGTCAGAAAGTTAATTCTCTGCTGTCCCTTGGAGAGAAGTTTGATTGTCAGATTAGATGAAGTGAACATTGAACAAAATGAATGGCTCTGCAGTAAGAAAAATGAGACCAGTGAGTACTGGATTGGTGCCAGTGTCTCAGAAGTAAAGGTGCTAGGTAAAAAGTAAGGTTTGTCCTTTTGTTTTTATATCAAGAAGATACTGATGTCATGTTTCTGACCTTAAACCACAAGGAAAGGACTTTGGTTTTAGTTGTGCTCAGCATATTCATCTTGGGTCTCTCATTGGGAATTCTGGTTCTTATCACCAGAGTTGTAATATTTGATAAATTTACTTATATGTTTTTGATAACATATTGTGGTAGGTTGACCCTGGCTGGAAGCCCAGGGGCTAAAGGCTCACTAAAGCTGCTATCACTGCCTTCCTCAGCTGGACAGAGGAGAGAAAATATAATGAAAGGCTCATGGGTTGAGCCAAGGGCAAGGAGAGTTCACTCACCAGTTTCCATCATGGGCAAAACAGACTCTGCTTGGGGAAATTATTTTAATTTATTACCAACCAAATCAGAGCAGGATAATGAAAAACAAAACCAAATCTTAAAAGTACGTTCTCCCTCTCTCAACTCCACCCTCCCTCTTCTGGGGTTTAACTTCATTACCTCCTCCCTGCCAGTGGCACAGGAGTATGGGGAGTAGAGGATGTAGTCAGTTCATCTATCACAAGTTGTCTCTGCTTCTCCTTTATTCTCTGGGAGAGAACTCCTCACACTCTTCCCCTGCTCCATTGTGGGGTCCCCACCGTGGTAGACAGTGATTCATGAACTTCTCCAAGGTGTGTCCTTCCCACAGACTGCAGTTCTTCATAAACTGTTCCATTGTGGGCTGCCTTCCACAAGGTGCACTCCTTCAGTAACAGGCTGCCCCAGTGTGAGTCCCCTGTGGGGTCACAAGTCCGGCCAGCAAACCTGCTCCAGTGTCGGCTCCTCTTTCCATTGGGACAAAATTCCTGTCAGGAACCTGCTCCAGTGCAGGCTTTCCACAGGGTCACAGCCTCCTTTGGGCATCCACCTGCTCTGGCGCGGTGTCCTCCATGGGCTGCAGGTGGATCTCTGCTCCCCTATGGACCTCCGTGGGCTGCAGGGGCACAGCTGCCTCACCATGGGCTGCACCAGGGGCTGCAGCGGAATCTCAGCTCCGGCACCTGGAGCACCTCCTCCCCCTCCTTAACTGACCTTGGTGTCTGCAGAGTTGTTGCTCTCATACATTCTCAATCCTTTCTCCACCTGCAAATGCTGTGGAAATTGAAATGCAGCAACTTCTTCCCTTTCTTAAATCCATTATCGCAGAGGCCCTACCACCATTGCTGATGGGCTTGGCCTTGGCGAGCGGCAGGTGCTCTTTCAAAATGTCCCAGTTAGGCTACATTTTTTAGACTTATTTCAATGAAAAGATTCTCCTGTCACAATAAAAATTTTAAGTATTGTTAGTTATATATAAAATTTTAAAATAACGTCATGAAACCTTCGCAGCAAGAGAAATGAAATATTTGCAATTAATTCACCTGGTTTTTTTTCTTTTCATTTTGATCTTTAACAGTAAGAAACCTTACTGAAGTCTCAAAATTTGTCAGGACAGAGACCTAATTTTCAATGGGCTCTTCTCTGTGTTGTTAAATTGAGTTTTTAAAGTATTTATATATTCATAACTTGAATATTAGTTTTAATTTTCCTTGTAATTTTTTGTTAGTGCCCCATAAAGCACTTTCTCTAGTTCTTAGTTAAGACTTAAAGGAACACTAGTGAGAAAAAGGGTTGAATACATAGAAACCAGTACACATTTTTGATTAGTATTTAAAAGTAAGGAACTCAAAATCACTAGAAGGATTAAGCTTATTCTGTATATTGCATACTGAAATCAACTAAGGTAAGTCACTAAAAAATACATATAAGTCTGGAATACATTTTTGAGGAATCAAACTAGTAATACCTTTTTCAGTATATAAAAATAAAAAATGTAGTAGAAACAGACCAATTTAATGAAACAGACCCATTGCCTGATTCAGTTTCTCATGAATAAAAATAAAATGCATTCACCAAGGCTCCAGTAATCTCCTAAGAAAACAGCAGCCAAACAAAATCACATATAAAAAAAATAGTATTTTCCTTCAACATACCTGTTTGGTGGCTGTTTGTTGTACACATCTATAAGTGTTCCAATTTATTTCAATGGCCTATACAAAGAATTAATAGGAAACATTTTTCCCTCCCAGACTCTTTCCTGTGTCTCCAGTGGCACCCCATCAGTCTCCCTGCAGAAAAGCTCTCATTCATCAGCATCTTTGAGAACACAGAGCCACAGAGGTTTGAGTTTTTATCTGGCAGCTACATAGAAAGTGCGGCTGAAGCAGTATTTTAGAAACTCCCTAGCATTTGGTATATAGCTATTTACAGGAATTTGAAAAAATTCCCAGCATAACACCGCTTATGTAACTACTTTGATTGAAAACTTTCAGAACCAATTTCAATCTGAGAAAGCAACTGTTCTTTCCTGCCTCTGTATATGTTCTTTAATAGCACTATTCTAAAAGTTATGGCAGAGAAAAAGATTATTTTTTAAAGAAGCTGAAGAAAATATTTACAGACTATTTGAAACCAGTAATTGAATCCAAAGAGCTTGGGGAGGCTTGAAACCATTATGCAGTTCGACAAAAAAGGGATAAACTTTTAGTACTACCAGTGAATGTGTAAATAAATAGTGAGTCAATTTAAAGGAAATAGTCTTTTAAAACATCCCACAAGAGCAAGGAGACATATTTTGGGGAAGAGAGTGCATGCTCCTGGTCTTTCTCGGCTAAGAGGCTCATGTAAGAGGAAGCGTTGTTTGTCCTACAATGAATACAGAGTAATCCTTGAAAATACCAACATTAGATGCCAGGGCATTCTGCACTCCAGTGCAGAATGCAATCCATTCTGCAATCCACTTCTACCATGGGATCTAAAGGATCCTCTTTATCTAAGTGAAAACTGGATCATGTTCTAAACCTTCTGCCTAGGAAAAACAAACCACAGCCAACCTCTCTTCGCCAGCTGTTCTCAGAAGTTACAGGTATTCCATGAAACATATTTTTCCCTTCTGACAAATATGTGTATGTGCTTCAGCCTGTAGCATTTCAAACATTGCTGTTTCTCCAGATAATATCAAGTTTCTTGTATATTAAGAACAAAACTAGTAATAATAATAGTAATGATAATAATAATAATAATAACAACAATAAAAATAAAAATAAAAAGGCATTCTGCTTATTCAAGTAGAGGATTATTCCTAACTCAGTATGTACAATTCAAGGACGTGACAAACAAGACAGTGATAAATTTTTCACAATTGATAACGTAATCTGTTGCAACATTAATCACATATTTGATTATCCAAAAGAACAAATTATTCTGTTATGTATTCTGGAGAGAAAAAAATAGTACAATTAAGACAACCTCTCATGTAATGCTTACCTGGTAAATTTCTGATTGTTCATCTGTGAAAGGCCATTACTGTTAATAAAAATGTGCCATGTAGTGCAATGTAGATATAGGCATCTTCATTTAATTTTTCAATACCCTACTATATTGGAATTCATGACACCTTTAAACTAAATGACAGCACAGACGTCTAATCATTGTTTGGAGAAAAACTGCTAAATAAAGATGAATCTTGAAAATTGTCGAGGTCTTAATAGAGCAAAATAGTGTATTATCACTGATCTTGACGACAGCTGAGAAGATCACTAGGGAACATTATTAATATTAGCTGCCGACTCAAACAAAGCTTGGACTTTTTTTCATTCAAAGCACTGAATAATTTTGACTAGGCTTTCACTTAATCTGATTTGGCTATTTGCTCTAATCTTCAATATAATTCAGAATTTGTTTTCCACATCTGCCCTTTTACCCTTTTTCATTGCTTTAACTTCCCCTCATTTCCTTTTTCCTTTTCTTTCAATCTACAACTAGCTCTAACTATCCTTCACCATATTAGAAATGTGAATAAAAACATTGTTGCCAGTCATATAATTTATTGTGTCTACTTTTATCTTCTGCCTTCCTATGTTTCAATTATTTAACTCAGAGCCCTTTTAGAAAAAAATCCCATGTATTTCCCCAAGAAAAGGACCTGACATACTGGGGCTCTGTGCTATGCTGATCCTTGGTTACAATCCTAAAAAGCAGGTTTAGCTTATGAACCACAATAATACTTGTTGTCAGCTTGAATAAAATCCCTGGCAGTCCATGTTTGATACATGCTTACTTTATATGTCCATAGATATTAAATAAGCCTTGAAGACTGTCACATAGGTAGTAGAAATCTGCTAAGTTAGTTATTACAAATTACTTATTCCAAACCTAACGTTTATGGTCTTACAGATATGGCACAGAGCAAGATTTTTTTATTCCATTCTAAGACCTGTCTGTGTATATCTGCATGCATAAATGACACCTATATTTGAAAGTATAATTTTGGTACCAACAAACTACATTCTCAAGACCTTTCAATGGTGAAAGTTAACATTATTTATCTGCTAGGCATTATTCTGGACATGTGTTTTGTGTCACAGAACATGGGCAGGTAACTAAGTAGGTTAACTGTTACCTGTTAAGAGTCCAACATCCAGCAATTCACTAAGAGTGTGGAATAACATAATTCCACTGAAATGCATAGGAATTTCATCATAGGTTTCAGTTGATGTGATGCTGTGAGTAATGAGATGTGTTTGGGTTATACACATTTCATTAAAAAATTTATATCATGTCGTCCTTTTATGAAGATGGCATTGTACATGTTATGATGGAGACTTAAAAAATATGTTAGCATTATCCAAGACACAATAAAATCAACATGAGATCATGTCTTTTTTTCATTTCTTTTTCATTAGGCATGGGGGATAAAAGAAATTCCCATCTAATGTAGGCATTTTAACAGTTAACATCTCTGTAATGGTTGAGCAGGTCATTTGTGTACAGATTTAGGCTGAGTATTATTATATGTCACGAGAACTGTGTTTCGGCTAGTATGAGCCATTGTCTGGGAACACCTGCAAGAAGAGCAGAACACAGATAGATCAGGGTGGAAAACTTGGGTTTCTTTGTAGCTTCCTCTGAGATGCTTTCCCTGGGATCTAATACCAATGATAGGCTGCATACATTAATTCAATTTAGTACTATATCTTTATTAGTGGAGGTAAAATAACAATGCATTAAATTTAAGCTGAACTATAATTGAAATCCTATACTGATTATATGTGTATGAAAACTGAGCACATTTTACCACTAAAATAAATCCCAAAGAAATTCCAGCAGCAATTGTTAAACTGCTATTTTAAAGCAGTTGAATCAGTCTCTGAAACTAGAGATTGTCCTTGATCTCTTTCCAAAAGCAACCAATCCTTTAACCCTCACAGAGATAAAACACTTTAACATAAAGAAGTAAGCCTCTCTGCCTTTCAAAATAAAAGTATATTAAATGTATTTAATGTCTTTTTTTCTGTGAGGGTGACTGAGCACTGACACACGTTGCCCAGGCTGTAGAGTTTTCATCTTTGGAGATTTTCAAGAGCTGTCTAGACAATGTCCTGGGCACTCTGCTCTAAATGGTCCTGTTTCAGCAGGTGGGGTGGACAAGGTGACCTCCAGAGGCCCCCTCCAATCTCAATTATTCTGTGATTAAATGATAAATTGCATTTGTTGTTGGAATCAGCTTCGTATTTCCTCTCAAAATTCTCAGGCAACATTATATATTGCTCACTGGGCAATGGCAACAAATGCACAGCTGTAGATGGTGAGAAGAAAGGATCTGGCGACATACCAGCTGCTGGCAACTTCCACACCGGAGTCAATACTTACATTTCAGAAAATCTCTTCTGCCACTAGAAATAAGAATTACTATATTATTTGAAAGAACTGCTATTTTACCCTAGCATATGTTAAGATCTTAAACTATTAATCAATGTTATCTTCCTTTATTTGTATATGAGACTACAGTCAAAATTATTAAATGGAATGTGGGAGATTTAGCAGAGACACCTTCTGTACATGGTTTCATGCAACAGTCAATCTGACACTTCTCATGTATAAGCTCCTGCTGTATTTGACATTTATTGGGTCAAATTTTCACTTTGATATCCAAAAGAAGTAGTTATTATAAAGAATTCTGTTTTAAAATCTATTTTGCATATGCCAGTTTCTATTTAGACAGCTCTTTATGACTAAATCAGTGCTTCTTTAGTAGTATGATGAAAATCACCCCTATAAGTAGCTTGTCTCTGCCAGGTTTCAGCTTCCTAGATACAGCTAATTCTGTGCTAGATGTTTGCAAAAAGTGGCAGTGAAATATATAATATTGTTTTGTTCAATAATTGTAATTTCATTCAGTCTGAAATGTTTCAACTCCCCCTTCTCATGTCCACAAAATTTTCCCTGAACAGATACCAGATCTTGATATTTGGACAGGCTTAGAAAGGATTACTGGAGGAAATGTCAGGCAGCCTTTACTTTGTGAGAAATATTTTCACTGAAAATATCTGAGTATAAAAGAAATGCAATGGCCATGGTGTCTCCTTTTCCAAAATGAGAACTTGGTAATACAGCTACCTTTTCCTGCAGGTGGAAGGACAACACAGACTCTTCAGAGACATCTCAACACATTCATAAGTACAAATAAAAGTTCTGAGTGGCTCACCAGTGATCTACTTTCTTTCCCAATGCACAGAGCTTCCTAGACGTCACTGCATTCCCAAGTGAATGAGGTCTTGCTTTGCTTGGAAAACTGACAGGAGATAGAAGGGTCCTTATGGCTCTACCCGAACTAGAGGTGTAGGATAGATCTGTGGTGTGTACTGGACCTGATTTTATCTAGATGTGCATTATCCTCTTCTCACTTCTTGAGAGAGGAGAAAGCAAAAACAACAGTATGAGAAGATACTGCACTGCACTCTAGGCTTGAGTCTCATCTGAAGGAACATGGCACTGGGATCTCGGAGTGGAGCATTGAGAGCGAGCTCTGGGAAATCTCTTTGACTTTGACTGAAACCTTGAAAGGTCTCTGATGTAAGCATAGAAAACTTTCTGTGTTTAGAAGTGTTATCATGATACTTATTTCATCCTCCAAACCGCATCCTAATTCAGGTTATGTTTACTGGTTTTATTTTGTTTTGTTTTGTTTTGTTTTGTTCTGTTTTGTTCTGTTTTGTTTTGTTCTATGAACCCTCTGGTAGGTCTAAAAGATTTTGAAAAGACTAGTCACTGTGCTCCATTATTTGAATTTCAACTCTAGCCTATTTTGCACCAGAATATGCTGCAAAGTGAGAAACACCAACTGATGTCCAGACAATAGTGAAAAAAATCCCACTCTGATTACTTAAATCTTACTGATAAAGAAGCTTGGGGATGGTTGTATGCCAATTCTGCTAGGTTGACAATAGCTGCTAAATCAGGACTCAGTGAATTATATGAAGCAAATGAACATTCTGTCACATTGTTTATTTTGTCAAGTAGCGGGATTGGATAAACTTTTTTCATCATTTTATCATTTTCCCATTTCAGACTGTGTTAGTTGTTATGGAAATGTTTGTCACTGTCATGAGTCAAGCTTAGTCATAGCTACATGGGCAGAATAAAACTGGCTTATATATTAGCTGAACATTTATGTAAAGGTTTGGGAACTAATAAAGATTTTTACAATATTTTTGGCTCTTCATATGTGTGCCTGTATGTAAATACATATATATAACTCACAAAGCTGAGTTTACAGCCTTTTATTGACATAGGCTTGAAAGGAAAATTATATGATGTGTCCTGAGGAACACTCTGGTAATAATATCTTTTAAGCATTTGGACAACACACTGGAGCCCATCGTGTGACTCTTGGCCTGTCTCGTGCAGGACCAGGAGTTGTGCTGGATGATCTTAATGGGTACCTTCCAAATCAGCATATTTGATGATTCTACAATTTGTCTTATGACCATATCTTATATTTTTTATGTCATATATTTTGAAGTAAATTATTTTTGGAGGTATTTTAGGGTTGTGTTAAAATATCCAGGATATGTAAGAAATACAAAGTAATATTTATATATACCTCATTTCCCATATTGTCTTCTTTGTGGTAATTTTTTAGTGCATTTGGAACAGCAAATCCTTTGGTCACAGTTCCTCATGCTGTTCATTCCTTCCACAACTCTAGAGCTACACACTAGGTTGAATGAAAATAAAATCTGTACTATGGGAAAATCTGTGTTATAGGAAGGCAGAAGACTTTTTGCACCATTTTTGTGTGGCTTAAGCTTATTTTTTATGAGTTGAGGATAGCTACAAATTTCACATATTTAATGTTAAATACATGTGGTCTATTATTTTTTTAAGATATCCTTTAAAATTCAATGAAAACTCCTTGATTATAACTGAACAAACGTCCAGGCAAATAGATGCATAGAGGCATGTATAATTAACCATAAAGAGTTACAAATTATAATAATTTTAATTTTGATCACCTAGAAGATAAACCACCTGTAAAATACAATAGAGAGAAATGACCATTTGTAGATGAAATATATTTTCATGGAGATACTGGCAAAATTTCTGTAAGCCAATAAGAAAAACAAAATTTCTTTTTCTATTTTTTTTTAAAGACTTTATGTCTGGGTTAACTAGTTACTTTTAGTTTTTGAAACCTTCACATGAGATTAACCTCAGCTCCATTCTTAATTGGACAAAATCTAAGACAAGTTAAACTGGGAATTCTTATATAAAATATCTTTGCAGATTAAAAATAGTAGAGCTAGTATCTGCTTCACATCCAGAGTAATTAGGAATGTGTTTGTGAATTGTAGCTCTGACCATGAATTTCCACTCCCTCTTTTTAGTTGTCTAATTGTTTGATTTCTAAATGTCATATCTGGAGACCTCATCTAAGTTTCTTGAAAGTAAAAATTGGGAAATGAATTAGGCTCATCTCACCTACCCTTCACTTAGTCAAAGAAAATTTTGAATAGTAGCATAGTTGTCTAGACCATCTTTATTGCTCAGAGGCATCAGACTGGGGGGCAGAGTCAAGAACCCCCTTAGTCCAAGAAAACCCTCTGAATTTCTTAGTCATGGATGGAATGAATGAATCACTTTCTCACAATGTGCACTCCTAGATATTGACTATAAGAAAAGCTGAAACAATGAACATAAACTGGCTACACTTTTACAATCCTACATTAGGTGAGAGGAATTATACTTGTTTAGAAAATTCTGGTTTTGGTTTGAGACACTTCCTCAGCAAGGGAGCAAAATATAATTCTTTCTCTGAAAAAACAAATTCTGACTGTGGTATCAAACATTCTTTTCTACTTTACTTCAGTGTGTTTTTAGCTTATTCATTCAAGACTTATAAAATGAAAGCTTAAAGTATTCTCTTTACGTCTCCATCCTATCAGCTTTTGCTTTACTTTGTATATTGCATCATTTTCACAAACATGTTGTACTCTATTCTTTTATATGATTTTTTTGTTTCTTTTTTTCTGACAGTTTCTATTTTCTTGACTGTTTATTTTCATAAATTTTATATCTTTCCCAGCCATTTATATCCCAACCTTGATGGTTTCTCTGGTTCTTGGGAGGGCTTTCCCTACTGATTTTTGTGATATATGAAGGGACGAGACCCACCAGCAGACATACAAGCGAATCTGAAGTTTTATTCAGAAGCATCAGTATAAATGTCTTCACTCCCAAGAGCCCACCTTGGTTACAATGCACAGTCTTAACCACAGTTCCACAACAAATCAGTCCTCTCGACATCCTCTATTGTTCTCTCCAAAGCCACAGCTAGTAGAGCGTGAAGTGTGTACTGTTCCAAGTTTCTTCATGGACTAGTGGAGATGGTGTGCAGTTCCATGTTGACGTAGAAACTTGCTGGTTCAGTTCTGTCTCAGGTACACACTGATCAGGATGCTGCTGCTGCTGCTGTGGCACTGCTGATGTTGCTTTCTGTTTAACTCTTTCCTAACACCAATGCCTGTTAACAGATTCTCAAAATTATTTTTTTATTAGCATCATCACATTTAGTTCAGCCTGAATTTTTTCTCCCTGTACCAGCTGGTAGAATGTAATTTAGACCATCAAACAAGATTATAGGTTGAGTTTTTAGACTTACTAAGCCTTGTCTCATCTCTTCTCCCATTAAAGACAATGATAAACTCTCCCTAAATTCAGAGGAGCAGAAATAGTGGTAAGCTAAAGGCTTTCATTCAGTGAAAAGCAATTACAATTTTGTCTTTTTCCCTCTCTTACTCTTCCAACATATTTTAGAAAAGGTGTCATCCAAAATATCTCTTATCCTCTGAAACTTGAGGACTTAGATAACCATTTCTTATTTTCTTATTTTGTGGTAGCCAAAGAGACAAAGCTGTTTTGGCTGTAGAGAAAGTGTTGTAAACCTGGGTTAGGTGGTTATTTGAACTGGGTTGATGGCTGCTTTACCTCACTGTACAGCAAAACTAGACCAGCAATTCATTTTGATCTGTGTCACCTAATTTTGTTAGGTTTTATTTCTTCCTTCTATGGGAAAAAATTATTGTAGTGTGAAATTTTGGGTATAGCTAGTATAGGTTAGCATAGCTTCATTTGAACATTGTCTATTTCCACAATTTTAGAATTTGAATTAGAGAGACTGGAATGACATAATCTATTCCCAGCTTTCTGTATGTCTGTTCAATGAGTTTTATAAGTAGAGATCTAATAATCATTAGTAGTGGTAGTGATAGCCTTGTTTGAACAGTAAAATAAGTCAGTAAACAAATAAGGATTTGCAAGTATTTCCAGCAGAATTATGCAATGACTATTTTTCCAATGATGTAAAAATGTGATGGAATAAACCAGAATGATATTGATAGGCAAATATTTATAAGCAGTGTTCATAAAAAAGGGAGCCTAAAATGTCTTAATAGTATTGGACTAGGTCTTTTTCTATCACAAGTTTAAATTAACTTCAAATGAGTTAAACAAGTTTATGTCAGTTTAAAGTCTTGTTTGTGGATTACAATAGTTTTAACAGTCTTTGTCACTGTGGACATTAACAGTTGTGGTGGGAAGCAGGGAAAGAATTTGGAAAGCTTTAGAATTCAAGATTTGTGTATTCTTAATAAAATGGTCCTGCCTCCAAGAGAAAAATGCTCAGTACTGTTGAAAAACATTACTTTTGTTTTTTGGGTTTTTTGGTTAGGAACACCAGTTTGCTTTGCTTAGAAAAGTTTCATACTTAAACATATCATAATTTCACAGGAGCTGGTTGACATCTCTGTTTACTATTGTTATAACTTTACTGCAGTATCAGCCATAAGTGTAATTCTGGTAAAGCTTTTATCCTGACCCAAAGGGTATCTGAATGGATCCCCATACATATCCTGTGTAAAAATCTCTAATATTTCATTTTAAATCTGCCTCTCAAGTTCTTGTACTCAGAGTTTGGATTAAGACGCAGGAGACGCAGCATTGAGTCAGGCTTTCTCTTCTAATTGATCGTTTATTATTTTCTTATTTATGGTACAGCTGCATGGGATGTGCTTCTTAGTTGGCAAGGTGGAAAATGGCCCCGAGCTTCAACTTTCAGGGCCTTTTAAGGCTCATATCACCCAATTACGGATTTCCATGTAGATTATGTTTATTTATAATCCAATAACTAACTATTCATGTCCCACACTGCGGATTTTTTGAACCAGTACCAGAAAACCCAGATTTGTGAAGAAGAAGGAAGAAAGAAGAAGGACTAACCCACACCCAAAATCCTCCATTTTGTTACATGCATACACATTACTATATCCCATAAACCTAAAACCCAGGATTCCAACAATCCTGTAGCTTCCTGGCAGTTGGCAGTGTAGCTGAAAAAGGCTTGATAGTGAATCAATTAGTTAACTGAAGTGTATAAATGAAATGTATTTTTGTAATGCATTATAAGTTTCTTCCATAACTTTTTTTTATTTCAGAAAACTTCTTACGATATGCTTTTGTGTGTGTTGCTTTTCTTGTTACAGAGCAAGTAAAGCCAGGTGAAATGAGTGCATTTTAGGATTTATTAATTCTGGATAATGAAATATTTACTGAGAAGTCAAAGCACCTGTGGTGCTTCCGGTGGAGAAAAGGATAAGTACAATAAAATTTTGAAAAATTGGCAGTTTACTTGTGGGATTTTTTTTTGACTACTCTTGACAGAAATTTCCTGGTGAGTTTATCCAGGCTCTTATCGTCTAACAAAAAGAAAAAAAAAATGTTCTTGCTACAACTTTGAAACAACATATATTGAAGGAATAATTAACAATGCAGGTCATAAATCAATAAAAAAAACCAGTCTGTTTCATGCATTGAAGTAAGTTCATATGTTTTATAAGCCCCGAGTGGAAGACAATGTGTCTGCTGTAAAGAACATTGAACATGAAATGAAAGAGTGTATTCTGGTAAATAGAAACTACTAGAATGATTTGGGAACCCCAGAAATAGGGCTGGCCCTTGACTGAACAAACAAAAGAATAGTCATAGAAGTAGTTAAAATACATTACAATTACAAAAATTATTGATGATTCACATTTTTTTCACTTGAGGAATAAGTAGTTTCAAAAGATTGTCAATAGATTATAAGGAGTCTCCCCCACTCCCACATCCCTAAAAACCCCCCAAAAATGCCAGCAGCCCGGTGTCGCCGCGGACCCTCGGA
>VZTI01001774.1:118077-138119 GCA_013397865.1 Struthidea cinerea | reverse complement strand
TTTAAAATATCAGATGGAGCCCAACCTTAGGGTGGGTGAAAATCAGCTGAATTCCAGGGAACTCAGTAAAATCCCTCACAGGGACACCAGTGGGGCTGGGGGACGAGGGTTATAAATAAAATGCTATGGAATATAAACCTGTCCTTGTCCTGATCCCACCGAACTTCTTTGGATGGATGTTTGCTGGTTCCTGACAAACCTGGTGTTAAAGGAGCAGCTCAGCATGTGAATATCCGTGCTCTATGAGGCACTGTGAGGCCATTCCAGCAGGAATTCAGCATGGAATTCTGGGCTATAGGTACAATTCCTTTTGCCTTTCCATAGTGACAGTGACCCTTATTTGGTCCCGTTCTCTCATGGTTCATTTTGGGGTATCCGTTTGTGCTGGTTTAGATTCCACAACTCCACCCACAGCATGGAGATTTGGGTTGTGCTTCTCTACTTCCAGCAGGTTCCATAAGGAGCCTTATACTCCTGTAATCCCTTTTTGCTCTCTTCAGGCGAATTCTGCTCAAGGCAGTCCCCCATTCCCTCTCCGGGGTGTGAGTGCCTGTGTCCTGCTGCTGCTGCTGCTGGCAGGACAAATTCTTCTCCACACATTGGCACCGGCTGGGTGGGAGCTGAGAGCAGGAGGGGTGGGAGAGCAGATCAGCTCCCCAGGAACCGCTGGGGGATGAGGCTACGGGAATCTCATCTACATCAACTAAAAACATTCTTTCCCTGCCAGAAGACAGGAGCCAAAGCAGATCCCACCTGTCCAGTCTGGGGGAAAACACCTCTGCCTGCCAGGGAACTCTGACTCTGCTTTTCCTACCAGCTCCTGAGCAGTGTGAGGGCCACCATAAGGGAGTTAAAACCCCAAACCCCAAATCCTACAGAGTGAACAATCCAAAGGAAGAAATGCATTGTTGTCATAAAAAGCTTCAAAACCTGTTAAAAATTCTATGAAAACAATGTAATGGATTCCCAGGAACCTCATTAATGCTCTTGGTTCCATGTTTATGTATTTTTATTCCCTCACTTGGCAACTTATAGAGTTTAACCTGGGATTTAGAGGTCAAGCAGGGTTTGCTTTGGATTGACCTTCACCTCTGGCCCCGGTCTGTGCCAACACAACTCAGGCCAGTGTGGTTAAGCCCTGTTTGAACACATTTACAGGACAGACCCTGCCGTGGGGAACTGAGAGAGATCCAGAGATTGCTGACTGAACACAGGAGAAAAGCTGGACTCTGTGTGTGACCCCTCTGCCAGCACGGTGCTCTCCAGGGAGGAACTATTCCCCACACTGCAGAGGGCACAGATGAGGGCTGGCCCCTACAGATGGCCTGACATTTTTCCTCCAAAATATTCATTGTACTCCACAGAGCAGCTCAAGTTTTACCCCAAAATTATCCTGACACGTTCACCACTGACAATCTCATTTTTACCTCAAAATGTTCATTCAGTCCATTAAAAATTACCTCCAGTTTTACCCTCAAAATATTAACCTTGTCCCCTATGGATGACTTAGATTTTAACACAAAAACCCCCACTATTTACCTCTAATCCCTAAAATATTCATTCTGTCCCTTACAGATTACTTCAGGTTATCCATCAAAATATGCTTTGTTCCTTACAGATCGTCTCCATTTTTAAAGCCAAAACTTCACCTTACCAGTACACTACTGATTACCTCAGTTTGCCTCAAAATTTTCCCTCTTTAAACTACAGACTAGCTCAGACTCAGCACCCAAGATTTTTCCTACCTGTTACTATTAATTACCTCATTTTACCTCACAATGCTCATTCTCTCCCCTACACGTGACCTCAAGCTTTAATCCCAAAATTTTCCATGCCTGTCTGCTAATGACTACCTCATTTTTACCTCAAGATTTTCATTCTCGCTTCTACAGGTTGACTCAGATTTGAACTCCAAAACATTAATTTTGTCCCTATAGATTACTTAGATTTTCCCACCAAAAAAACCCCACCAATTACCTCTATTTTATCCCAAATACTCATTCTGTCCACTACAGATTACCTCAGGATTTTCCCCCAAAATCTTCCCTACCTGTCCAGTACTTTTTACCTCATATTTACCCCATTTTTTTTTTCTGTCCTCTACACATGACCTCAATTTTGCCCCTAAAATTTTCTCTGCCTGTCCATTCCTGATTCCATCTGTTTACCTCAGAATGTTCATTCTCTACCCTAGAGATTATCTCAGTTTTTAGCCACAAATATTTCCCTAATGTGCGCGACTGATTAACTAACTCTTAACCCAAAATTTTCATTTACTCTGCTAGAGGTTATCACAAATCTCACCAAGATTTCCCCTACCTGTCCACTACTGATTACCTCAGTTTTATCTCAAAATATTCATTCTCTACCCTGGAGATTATGTCAAGTTTTACCCCCAATATATCCCTACTTTTGCAGTACTGATTACCTCAGTTTACCTCAAGATGTTCATTCTCTTCCCTAGTTATTACCTCAGGTTTTACCCCCAAAATATTCCCTGCCTGTCCACTTCTGATTACATCATCTTTCCCTCTAAATATTAATTTTCTCCCCCAGAAAGTACCTCAAGCTTTTCCCCCATAAATTTCCCTTCGTTACTCATTACCTACCTCATTTTTTACATTAAATTGATCATTCTCTGCCCTCAAGATTACAAGTTTTACCTCCCAAATTTTCTTTCCTGTACACTATTGATTTCCTCATTTTTACCCCAAAATGTGCATTCTCTCCCCACAGCTATTCCCTCAAAATGCCACCTCGCTCCCCTCCACATTCCCTCACATTTTCCTACACAAATACGTGTTGGGTCCCCTCTAAATTACACCAGGTTTTCAGCCAAAAGTGTCACCTCTGTCCCTCCAAGTTATGCCAGGTTTTCCCATCTTGGAGCTGCAAGGAATTCAGGCAGGCGAAATGACACCAGGGAATACATGTAAACAGAGATTTTACCTAGGGTTTAACCTCTAAAATACTCATTGGACCTTACTTGAGAGCAACTCGAGTTTTACCCCAGATTTTTCCCCACCTGTCCACAACTGATTCCCTGTTTACCTCAGTATGTTCATGCTCTCTCCTACAAATTACATCAGAAATCACCCCCAAAAATTCCCCTACCTGGACACTGTTGATTACCTGAGCTGAACTCAAAATGTTCATTCTCTCCCCTAGATGCTACCTCAGATTTTATTGACAACAGTTTTCCTCAAAAATGCCATCTTGCTCTTCTCCACCTGGAGGTTTTCTCCAGCTTTCCCCCACAAACGTTCCCTGCCTTTTGATTACTGACTTCCTCAATTTACTGCATAATGTACATTCACTCTGCTACAAATTACCCCAGATTTTACCCCCAAAACTCTCCTTGCCTTTTGCACCCACAGGTAAACATTGACCTTACCTGGATCAGTCTTAAATACAGCCCTATTTCTGATCGTCAGCAGGGTCCCAGGAGTGTCCTGCCCAGAGCTGAGGGAAATGTGGCCTAATAGTAATAAATGACCTTTGCTGAGAGCAGTCAACACTCCAGTCCTTTAGGCTTTGCAAGATTTTGTAGTGAACAGACCCAAAATCGAATTCTAAATCTAAATTTCTATCACCTTCTGTTAGAAAGATACTTGACAGTAAGTCGTACAGCAGAATTGAAAGACTACACAAGGAATAACAGATGATCTTCCACGAATAAGAGAAGTTTCTTTTTTTCCTCATCTGGGACTGTAGGACAGAATCTTTGCAACCAAGAGACAACAGAGTTGTTATTCATACTTAAACCTCTCAAATATTGCAATTTCTCAGAGAACTCTGCCAGCTCTGAGCTACTCCCTTGTGCCTGGAGTGGTTTGGGGACCGGCAAGGCAACATCCCACTTACGTTTGGAAAAATATAAGATCATAAAATGTAATTTCACTTCTTTCTCTGACCCATAAGCAAAGCGTGTAGAACAACACAGACTATTCATGGAAGGGCTGCTTCAGTTGGGGAAAAAAAACCTAAACAAGTAAAACATCCCCCAATTTCAAGGTAAAGACATGTTGTTTCCTTAAGAGGAGCACACAAAACTGATTTAAACCAGAAAGGAAATTACAAACCAGAAAAAGAGCAAAAAAAATGCTCTTCATTGATACACTCTCTGGTTGATAATTCCAAAGAAAATCCACCACGGATCGTAAGTAATTGCTAATAATTTTTCATCTCTAAAAATTACCGACTTGTGTTTCTGTGGAAGCGTTTGACACATCCATTGAGGGTTCAGGGGTTTGGTTGGGGTGTTTAAGGCTAATCCTGACAGGCCCAGGCTAGATCCAACCAGCAGCTTCACTGCTCCACCCCAAATGTGGGTGAAATATTGATATAGATATCTGGATTATAGATGGTATAAATACTCCCCCTTCCCTACTACTCAGTCCTTCACTGCACATCCATGGAGCAGATTTACTCCATTTTTGCTTCCCAACAACAGCCCTCTGGCCCAGATCCCTGTTCACACAAACTAAACAGACCTAAGGCAATGGTTCCATCAGCACCTGGAATTCAGAGCTCCCTGTTCCCTGGATTGCTCATCCAAGCACTCACAGCAATCTCACCTCAGCCTAGAGACTATGTCCTCAGAGGGCAACACAACCTGATGTGACACAGCTCTGACACCACACGCCCTCCTGTTTCTGGTGTCCTTGGAATCCACAAGTCAATACAATCCCTTGGACCATACATCCCTGAACACAAGGATGAATGGAGTTTTAACCAGATCCCAGTAAACAGTAGAGCTGTGCTTACATCTCCTAGTGAGTTAATCCCAACAGATGGGAAAAGGGAAATGTGTCCCTCTGACTTACCCCACGGCATGTGCAGGACCAGGTGTCCTCTGGTGCAGGCCATCAGGGCTGGAGGCTGTTGGGTTTGGCTGCTCAAACCCAATTAAATGATTTTTCCTGTCCTGAGAGGAGAAGAGGAAAATTAAGTCCACTGTGCAAGTCAAAGGCTCCTGTCTTTCACATATTGGTTCTCATTGCTCATTATAGAGCTTTTCTTTTAAAAAATGAGAGGTGACAGCCATATAAAATATATAAGAGCCCTTTTCCAGGATTTTTATTCAAATGTCTTTCAGACATAAAAAGGATGCTAATTTTTCTTATTGTACTTTTTGCATAATTTTAACAGAACCACCATCATCCCAGACCCCACTTTTGAGTTAACCTTTGGCATTGGACTTCAGCTAAGAGATATCCAGGATGCTGGATTACTTTTGTCCTTTGCTCATAGACCTCAGCACCATTCTCCCTGGAGAGCAGCAGAGAACTGCTCCAGGATAAGAGGTCATTTGGTCACAGTCCTGTGATCCATCAGTTCAAGGAGGGAACTAGTTTGGAGTAACTGACCAGTGTGTTTATTACAGACAGAAATCACACACTAAGCACTGGAAGGGACTTCACTGCTGAGCTGAAACACAAAGCTCCAGTGCAAAGAGCTGCATACAAGACCACCAAAACAACACCTGGGCTTGGGGGAATACAATCTTACCAAGTTGTGGCAGCAGGATGTGACATCTGGGGACAATGCTTGGCGACTGGAGAGGATTCATCCACCTATGCTCCTTTTGCAGCAACATGTCCGGCTGCACCAGCAAGTCACTGCACACAAATCCTCCACAGCCACAGTGGGAGTTTTGGCCTCTTCCTCCAGCATTATTTGGGACTGAACAGTGAGGAACAAGCCCTGAACAGACAGTACAGGACAAACACTGCAGAGAAGAACACCAAGCAGCAACCCCTGTGCTTGGCAGGGGCCTGGGACATCAAATTCCAGGGTACTGGCTTCCTTTTCCTTCTTTTGCAGCAATTGTTGTAGTGTGGAGATGCCTAAATCAGTTATACAACAGGAGATGTCTTCTGGAACAGATCCTCCAAATAAATTCCAACTACAGGAATGACTCATTCCCACATTTACAGTGCCTTCAGCAAAGACTCTGGAAAAGTAGAGGTGATGTGTGACTAACTGGGGTTGCAGATAACTGAGATGAAGGTGGGAAACCAGCAGAAAGGAAACAGCTTCGAGTGCTTCTCAATCCAATCACTACAGGCAGTGCAGCTTCCCTGGAATTCCATATCCAATGTGTCTCTTCAAAGGTAAACAGGGGAACAAACAAACAGGTACTCCAAGATTCTGTTTCTTTGTACTTCAAGCAGCACAGACCCACCAGGAGGAACTGGAATCCAGTCTAAAAGCCATCTTCCTGCTTGCCACTCCCTTCACATTTTCTTCTTCAAGGGGAATGTGGCTGCAGCTCACCAGAGGCAAGAAAACTGCCTTTCAATTCCGTACAAAACCTACCAGAAAAGACCAGGACATCAGGAGCAGCAGGAATTCCATAGTGTTCCTGCTCACAGCTATTTTCATTGTGCTCTGCTTCACAGGGGCTTTCCTGCCAAGCTCATTTCAATCTTATTTTATCTTGAAAAATATTTTTGAAAGTTGAGTTTCTTGAGAACTGGTTCATCTTTTGATTATTCCTAATTTGGAGTTTTTAGTGCTGCACTTGCCATGATTCTTAGGGCTCAAGGAACTTTCCAGATTGACCCAAATCTTCACATCCAACTTGCTCTGTTCAGTGCACGTTGCACCAGTTCACTGCCCCTTCAGAACAAGCAATGGATCTACTTGAGCCCCACAGCCTGTTGTGCCATGTCAGCCCAGGACATGGAAAGGGTCACGGAGCTCTTTCTGAAGCCACAACATCCCCAGACTGGACTTCCAATTAAGTATTTTGTTCCCTGCACAACTAATACCCTGTCAATGCTTTGCTACTCTCAGCCAATGCCTCAAACCCGATAACCTACCAGGCAGGGAGGGATGTATGTGCCACAGGAACATCATTCCAAACCTGTTGCTGCAAACCCTTTGCTTCTCACACCAGCTCATATGGGACCAGAACTGCTGCTGCAGGCAGAAATGCTCCTTTAGGGAACACCACGAGCCATCTATGAGGTACCACTGGAATTCCATCCACCGTACAAGCTCTGAGGAGCAGTGAACCAAACCACGAGCTTACAGCAGAATTAGGGGCACCTGTTCAGCCAACAGCAGCTCCAATAACAGCACTGATTCAAAACCTCACCAAAAATACATTAAAGCAAATGCCAACACCCTTACAAGCACTTCAGTTTTCCATTTATAAAGTAAAGCCAAAAGAGCTTTTCAGACACTTGGGAAGAAGCCCATCCCATTTTTTAAAAAACAAATTTCTGGGAGTTGTTTCCAGCCTCCTGATGTTCATTTGTCAGCTCACATGTAGCTGCCAGCATTACAGCTCGTTCTACACACAGAGGCAAGCAGCAGCTGCACTTGTCATTTCAGCAGTTCCTTGAACTCGACCCACAACGCACTGTGGGCATGTTCAAGTTCTGATTTCATGCCTAGAGATAAGACACCAGATGTAGCAATGCCAAAAGTCAAATTCCAGTTCCCTGGTTCTTGTTGAAACTCCACCATCTGTTTTGTCCAGTTCTCCGCTGTTCGTTTCTTTGCTCATTTGAACTGTTTACAGCCCCAGGGTTCCCTGTGCCACCCTGTGCTCTCACCAGCCCCGAGTCCATCCAGCACTGACAGACCTGCGGGGAGCTGAAATTCTGCCTGATACCTCTCTTTCCCTGCCTGGAAAACACCCCTTCCAGATCCTGCCCCCCCACCTCTTCCCTCCTTGGAAACAAGAGCTGCATCCTCCTGGATCCCTCAGCCGGATGCTCCCGGCTCTGGGCAGCTGTGGTGACTGTGCCCAGAGCAGGTGACACTGACAGTGGGTTACACCAACGCCGAGCAGCCTCAGGCCTGCGCTCTTCTGCTTGCAGGGAAACACCAGCCAAGCAGGGACGCTTTTCCTCTCTGCAGAAACAAATGGTGGCCAAAAACCACAGGGCTGCGACACCACAGCAGCTCAGCCTGCCCAGTCTCCAGCTACCACACAGTCCTGTGGCCAGATACGACCCAAATCCACACCAGCACAGCATTAGGGGAGCTGAACTGTAAATTAGGGCATACTGGACAAGAGGATCTATTTTTGCAGCATTGACCAGGATGATGTGCCAAGGCATTCTCACAGAGTGTCTCCAGTGCCAGCTGAGACTGGAACAAAGTCATCCAGACCTGGCACCGCCGTGCCACATCAAAAGTACCGAAACGCTGTGGTCCGCTTGGCGAAGAGATGACATCGGGGCTTTGAAATCAGCGCAGGGTTTCGAAAACTGCTCCTCCAATGCCCCCGTGTGGCGGCAGTGAGTACAGCGCGCTGTTCGCAGCTAAGTATTCGCGTATTCTCCGTCTCAGTAGCTCTGCAGCGCAGATGGGTTTTCTGCAATTATCCCCTCAGAATGCTTGTGTCTTCACTCTGCTTGTCTCTGGGGGTGGGAAAGAATTCTCCCTGAATTAAACCTGAATTTCTGTACGGTTATGGAATCAGTTTTGTGCACCTCTTCCCACCTCCTCAGGGTAAGGTACAGAATTCCCGACTGGAGTAATATGCTGAGCAGGTAGGAACAGTTTGAGTTACATCACACCTTTGATCCCCCTGAGGCAACCAGACTATTTTACAGTACATGTATATTTTTGGGGTATTTTGTAGAATCGCCTAACACTTGAGCCAGGAACGAGCTGTGTTGAGCCAGGAATATGTGAAATGCTGAACTTGACTGAAGGAGAATGCTGGACTAAGAAGCATGAGTGGAAGTGAAGGGAGTCACTGACCCATCTGTTGAACTCCTCCAATCACTGCAACTGAAAAATTAACTCCATGAACTTTTCTTCGATCCTGATTTGCATCTCCTCTTTCCCATGATTTTATGACTCGAGGAGTGGGGAACTTCCTGATCTATGCAGACTGGTAACAACACAAAACACTCCGGATTTAACGTTATATCTTGCCTTTACAATTTTTTATTCATTTGTTATCTCCTGTCTGCTTAATAAATCATTTTTGTGAACGGACCTGATCTGCCATCCTTAGAACTTGTGGGCCAGAGTGATTTCTGACATTTAAGGTGTTGACAAAAATCTGAGGCTAAGGCAGGGCTTGCCTGAAGCTCCCACTCAGTCCCGTGACAACCAGGAGCCTGAGGATTGCAATTCACAGCCTCGGTCAGCCCTGCATGGGAAAGCCAAGTGGGTTTTCCTCTTCCAAGAGAGGAAAGGACACAGCAGGAAGGGCTGTCCCAGCTGAGCTGTCCCCCTCATGGGCATCCCTGAATAGGATAATCCATCACGTCTCACTCTGTTGTTGTAAAACACTGCATACCCTGTGCTTCTGGGATTTAAAAGCTCCGTTTGTGTCAGCAAAAAGTGAGGGAGCGTGGAGGGCAGGAAAAGTACACAACTACACCACTTGTCCTCCTCCATGGGTCACTAGTGGGGCATGATCCCTAATTTCAGACTGATCTTGAGAGCTTCAAAGAAAGTAACTCTCAAGGTGGCACTGAAAATGCCAAATTTCTGACACTCCTGTCCCAGAACCACAGCCCGGCAGGTTTCTGTGGAAGCCTGAAAGATTCGTGTAGTTTAGAAGCTGCACGCCCCTAAAGCTTTCCCTTGGGAACACAAAGCTTCCCACGTGTGTTTTGTACTCCAATTTGTACTTCCAGCACTTTTCAAAAGAGTTTGAACCAGAATGAGCTGACCTGGTGACAGCACAGCATTACGTCAGGGACATCAGGAAACTCACTAGACAATATTCACTATGGACAGCACAGCTTCTTGTGCTTCAGGGCGCCAGCTTTTCAGTACAGATCCACTGCAATTGAACCTAATCAAAAGCACCTGGCAAAACTTAACATTAACCCAGGAGTGCCAGTGCACCACCTGTGTGTTTTCTCCTCAAGTACAGCTGCATATTCACCACTATAGTGACAGGCACTCGACTGAAATAAAGACATTTATAATACATTCTTTTATGCTGTTTTCTGAGCGATTTATGTTTTCCTGGCATTGTTTCAACACATTGAACCCGGGTTCTGCTCCCTGTTGTGCTCTCAGTCCTAAAGAACAGCTTAGATGTCATCAGTGATGCAGCTCTAGTTTACGGCTACAAACAGACAGAAATCAATGGTTGGAGGAATTAATGCAGAAAAAACCTCTGTGCTTCCCAGTCCCTGCCCAACACACCCCAATTCTTTATTGGGAGCATAAGTCCTGTTCTTATCGTAGAAACTTAATGATTTGGTATAGTTGTGTTTTATAGAAAAGCTCTACAATGCAATTACCTGTTCCAGCATCAAGAGCAACCCTCAGCATTCCACCAGCCCCACTAAAAATGCCACCTAAGGCTAAAAGACACGAAATGTGTAAAAAGCATTAACTCAGCACTAAAGAGGTCAGTAAATAACAGATTTAGAAAACAGTCCCCTCAAAATCTGCGCGGGGAGATGCTCCGGGATGCCAAGGCAAGCCCAGAGATCAACAGATTCTCATCCTTGCCATGGCTTTGCCTGGGGTCACCGAGTACCTGTCCTCCAGCACATCACACACTGAAACATCACTTCAATTCCCATACATCATAAATAGATACATTAAATCGTATTTTTACCTCACTGAAAAGGGGTAAGTGGGGTGAAGGAGCAGCCCCAAACCAAAAAACCCTCCGTGGACACCGGCTCTTATATACCCTCGACCGGCTCGTGATTGGCGGGTGCCGTGAGGCGATCGCAGCGCTGATTGGACAGCGGGGGGCGGGCCCCGCTCCCGCCCCGCCCCGCCCTCAGGGGAGCGCTGAGGGCTCGAGGTGCGCGCGAGCCTTTCCCGCTCCCGATTCCCGCCGCCGAAGACAGGGATCCTGTGAGGGAGGGTAACACCGTGTCCCAAATCCCAGCAAAACCCCGCTTCCCTGCCTGTCATTTCAGAGCCGAGCACTAATTTGGTGGTTGCTGAATTGGATGTGGAGCGAGACAAGGTGTTTGCTTGTGGGAGAAATGTTCCTCCTGGGCATAAAATCTGAGTTGTTTTCTAGGTCAAATGAACATTTTGAGGTAAAAATGAGTTAGTAAGTAGCGGACAGGCAGGGAAAAGTTTTTGGAGCAAATCGGAGGAAGTCTGTAGTGCAGAGAATGAACATTTTGAGGTAAAAATGAGTTAGTAAGTAGCGGACAGGCAGGGAAAAGTTTTTGGAGCAAATCGGAGGAAGTCTGTAGTGCAGAGAATGAACATTTTGAGATAAAGTGAGGCAATCGGTAGCCAACAGTAGGGAATGTCATAATGTGGAAGTCACTCCCATTTACCTGAAGGAGGACTGCCCTGGGGAATGACCTTACCTGGGATTCGGCTCCTGGAGGGCCTTACAGAATAAGCCATTGGTGCTCTGTCATCCTGTGCTGGTCCTTGCACGAATCTCGTTCCTCACCCACTCCAGGAGCTCCCAGTGTCACTCTCGTACCTGGTGAGGTTTGTCAGATCCAGTGGGCCCTCAAGTGTTTTCTCTCCTGCTCATACTGACATTTCAGTCTTTTCGGGTGACTCGTATCCCCCCAAAAAATCAATCTGAGTTCCCCAAAAAACATACCCCAAAAGACATTTTTTATCCTTTATTTCTCAAATTTCCACTTCTCTTTATTTCTCTAGCTGCAATAATAATGAATATGACAGAAATAACAAAGGGGAATAAATGGAACGTGATGGAAAAAGTTTAATTGTGTCGTTTGGGCAGGACCCAACCGGCGTTCACAATGTCCGGGCAGAAGCAATGTGAGCACAACCACAAGAAAACCCACGGACCGGTGGGCTCCAGACTGTGTCTCCAATATTTCAGTCTGCGAGAGTTACAGGATAAGGGTTTACTCACAGGCTGAAACGTGATCACAAATATTGTTCAAGCAACCCTGTTTCAGCTGCTCTGAGAGATTTACAGAGTCACAGAGTGTTTCACTTGATCCCATCGTTGCAGGGCTCTTTGAGATCATCCACGATCAGGTCCTGCTGGTTATTCACCCAATTTCCTTTCTTAACTGGCTTCCCCTCCTCCGTAGCTGTTTGAGGGGCTGCATGCTGGGGCGCCTGGCGGCGGGCAGCTGGCAGGGTGGCATTGCTTTGGCCTGGCTGGGAACAGAGCACCCCGGAGCAGAGCTGGAGCTTGAAGACAGCCTGGAAGCCCCGTCGGAAGTTCTCATTGCAGAAGCCGTAGATGATGGGGTTGATGCTGCTGTTGAAGAAGGCCAGCCAGTGGGCAAAGGGATAAATGTAGATGTTGATGAGCTGCAGCTGGAGGTCGGAAAGGCTGGCGTAGTCCGAGAGCAGCATCAGAGTCCACAGGGGAAGCCAGGACAGCGTGAAAAGCAAAGTCACAACGAGGAGCATTTTGATGACCTTTTGTTTCCTCTTCCACACGCCGTGCCGCTGCTCCTGGCTGCGCTTCCCTGCCCCAGGCGTGGCTGTGTGGGAGAGGGAAATGCTGATCCTGGCGTACATGATAACAATGAGTGACAGGGGAGCCAGGTAGATGTTGGCAAAGAGAACCGTCGTGTAGATCTTCCTCATTCCCGGCTCAGGCCACTCCTCCCGGCACCAGAACACCGGCCGGGTGGCGTTGCCAGAGCCCAGGAGCACTCGGAAATGCTTCTCCTCCTGCACCTGCAGCAGGACTGCCGAGGGACACATGATGGCCACGGCCAGGAGCCAGATGACCGCGATGATGGCCACGGCAGTGGGAATGGTCAGCTTCTGCTTGAATGGATGCACAATGCACCGGAACCTGTGGCAGAGAAGCTGCTTAAGGAACGCTTCATCACGCCGGCAAGCAGACGCGCACATTTTAAATTGTCTGGTTTTCAACAAGCGGAGATGGAATCATCTCCTCATCCTCCCTGTCAGTTGCTGCCTGTGCTGCTCCATTTAACCAAGGCAGGTATTAACACCTCTGCTTCATGGCTGAGGAAAAAAACAGTTCCAGGCGGGCCAGGATAGCCCAGGTCCACCATCTTTAAGGGATACCCGTGGAGGAGCAAACTGCTCTTTAGATTTGGCCCCCTTTTTTTTTTTTTTTTTTTTTTTTTTTTTTTGCTTAATAGCCATAGGAGCAAAGTGCATCCGATTTATTGAGGTGTTGGGAGGGTTAATGAATGGGCTCAACATGGTCAGGGGGCCAGGGGGAGATGAGAGTGATGGTTACAGACTCTGCATCATCTTACCTGTCCACAGCAATGGCAACCAGAGTGAAGACAGAGGCAGAAACAGAGATTCCTTGGACCATTCCACTAATTTTGCACACCAGACTCCCAAAGGGCCATCCTGGAAGGAAACGGGCAGTTCGAATTGCTGCCATGTCACTGCAGGACTCTGCTTAAAATTTGTCACTCATTTGCTCTCATCTTCCATTTCCTGATAGAACTATAGACCCATGGAGTGGTTTGGATTGGAAGGGAACTCCTGACGATCACGGCGTTCCAGTCATGGCCAGGAACACCACGCCGCGGGCAGGGACACCTTCCACCAGAGCTCACCTCTGATGGCAGTGACTCGGAGTGCCCGCAGAGCCCCTCTGACCCGCGCCCCCGGCTCCCCCTGCCCCGCGAGCGCCCCGGCCCACCTGCAATGATGTTGTCCAGGAGGGTGGTGGGCATGCAGAAGAGCCCCACGAGCAAGTCACTGACGGCCAGGTTCAGGATGAACAGGTTGGTGACCGTGCGCATGTGCTTGCTCCACAGGATGATGAAACAAACCCCCCCGTTGCCCACCATGCAGAGGAGGAAGATGAGGAGGTAGGAGGTGATGAAGACGGCGGCCACGGAAGGCTGGTGGAGGTAGAAGTCCACGTAGGAGACATTGCCTTCCAAGTAGAGGTACTTGTATGTCCCGTTGTAATTCAGCGCCTGAGGCCAATCCAACGAAGAGTTTGAGTCCATTTTCTTCCTCGTGTTCTAATGTGCCCTAAAAGACATTTGTAAAAAGGTCATTTTAGTCCGCTTGCAATTGATATGAAGGAATGGGATAGTATTATTTAATAGGGGATATTATTATTTCTATATTACTGGTATTATTATCTGCTTTGGGTACACTGTGTGCTGAAATAAGTGTAAAGCTCGCGTGCACTCGGGCAACAGTGAGGTGACTGAGCAAAAATCACTGAAAAATCACTAATTTAACCACTGAAAAACAGGGATTAAAGCTTTCTGAAGTGGCACAAACCTTCTGCCTGCATGTATCCAAATCCAGTCCCATTTCATGAACATGAGATTGTTTTGTGTACAGTTGGTTGATTTAATTCCCTGCTCGCAAGCTACATAACCCAGAGTCTGCAATCAAGAAGGGCCACACTGTGTTTAAAACATGCTGAGACACAAGACAGCTGGGTTCATTTCCAAGCAGGTAACTTGACTTGGAGGCAGCATTCCAAACTTTTTTTCCACATGTATTTTGTCTCCCAGATGAGGATGCCTAAAGAAGCAGGGGGTGGAACGTTCCTAACAAAAGAGCGGCAAGATTAATTGGTGGCAGAAGGCATAAAATTAAAGTATGAGTGCAGGTGCTTTTAAGACGCTTCAAATTCCTTAACAGAACTGGAATTTAAATTAAGGCACAAGTATCCAAATCCTGATGAGCTTGTATGAACAGCAAAGCCTCTGCAAGTGTTTCGCTTTCAGGAAGCAAGTGCAGTGAAAAAAAGGGTTTATACTGCTGTGCCTCAGGTTCGGAACAAGCAGAGCAGTGAAAACCCATCACGTTTTTGTCTCTTGTGCCTGTTTAGAGATCAGCAGCAGTGCAGTGTTTTAATGGGTCTGTATTCTACATACTCATTAAATGCCTGCACAGCGAGGTAGGGAGACAAAAATCTGGCATCCCTCACCAAAAACTGCTGCTTGTATGTTTGAACAACTGTAGGAATAGTTGTACATTCTGTGGGGCTGTCCTGATGGAGAAAGGTTTATTTATCTTTATTAGTTTTTATTCAACATGCTTTCAAAATTATTGCAAGTACTTCTATTGAAATGTCTGATGTGCCAAATGCCTTCCCCAGCCAGATATATAATTTGATACATCAGAGTCAGCCTTGTGGGAAGAGCTTTAATGCTAATTTGCCTGATTCCTGATCCTGAGGAAGCAGCACTGGTGCACTTGCACCCAAACATGAGCTCAAGATGGGGAACGCTGGCAGAATGAAAATACAGATATTTGACAGTACAAGTTTACACTGTTCCTTTAATCCCAGACCTGGAGCTGCGCTTTATAAATCTCAGGAGATGCTGTCTTACCCCATTTAAAGCCAGCATTCCTCCTGCTCCCTTGGACTTTTTGTTGCTCCCTTTGCTGCTCTTCCCCACATTATTATTATTATTATTTTTAACCACTAATTTTCTTCCATAATCCTTTGCTTCTGTGAGGAGTTGCTTTAGGTAGACACTCCAGCCTGGGGAAGGTGGCTTTTGGCTCCCACCACATTCCTTATTTCCTTGCCCAGCTGTCCCAGTTGTCCCTGTGCTGTCCCCAGCAGGTCAGGCAGATGTGCCTTTCCTTCCTTACCTGCTGGAGTTGGGCTTTTCGAGGGGTCTCTGATGGTCTGAGGCAGAAGTTCTTGGTCATTCCGTGACAGGATCGTTCCTTATCGCACTAAAAGCAGGAGGAATAATCATTATTTTGGAAACATATTTTGTGTTTTCTCTCTTGTTCTGACACCGTGTTGTGAAGCAGCAGCTTCCAATCTCTTCTGTAATGATCTCTGGAATAGTTTTTGTTCCTAGCTGGTAAACAAGAAGTTGTAAACAGCCTCTAGGCAAAACTGGAGCTGAGTCTTATCCCAGTTGCACTAATGAAATTTTGGCTGTGGCAGACACAGGGAAGTTGCTGTACAAACCCTGCAGATCACAGGAAATGGAAAAGCTCCACGGATTTTTATTATACTGAAGCTGAGAGGGAGGAGGATTGGATGGAAGGAGAAATTAAGCCAGTGCCTTGTGTTTTCACAGGGTCCTTGCAGTCTAAAACAAGCAGTGATAAATAATTGAGAGAGGCACAGAGGACAGAAACATAAATCATCTAAGAAAAGGGAAAAAAAATAATGCAATACCTAATTGTCGTAAGATGATAAATAACAGTAATTTCCTTCCACGTGGTAACTTGTTAAGAGCAAGGCCTCCCTTCTTCATTTGATATATCAGAGCAAATCTGCAAAGGAATAAAGTGGGAGCCTCCCTGAGTGAAAAAACCTGTCCCAGCCCACACTGGGTTTCCAAACACACGAGGCTCATTCGTGGCTGCTGGAATCCCAGTCACAGCCTCCTTGTGTAGACAAATACACAGTGTAACATCTCACAGCTTGACCAGGACAATCTCGTACCTCCAGATATAGAAAATCAGTTTTCCATTGTTAAAGTAGGAGTTCAAGCTGATTGTGAGGTGATGGAATTATTTAGATATTGGGCAGATGGAGGAAATCCCCTGAAGCAGCCACCACTGCTTCACCTCTGTGCACGACCCGCTGGGTTTGTCATCTTGATTTTTATGAGTGAAATATCCTCACAGAATCCTCTGAGGCTGGCACAACAATAAGGAACCTTCAGAGATGGGAAGAACAGCAGGAGCATGTTGTTGTAGAAAAATAAAATTCAATGTAGTAAGTGCTAAAACATTTGTTCTTCCCTTGTCCTGAGCTCTGTAATCAGTAATGGCACAACAGAGATTTCCCAAGGACCTTGGGAAATGATCCCTGGTCTGCGGAAAAGTGGGAAAGTCACAGGGGCAAAATACAGCCCTTGAAGGATGGCAAAAAGACCAGGACGTTGGTCTGTGAGTGTCTGAGAAATAAGGGAGAGAGAAATTTATGGATCATCCTCTGCCTCAGGGAGCCAGGAAGAGCCACTGACTAAAAAGCTAAAATGCTGTTGCACAGGGACCCCATGCACAGACCATGGGATTCCGGGCTCGTCTTTGCTTCTCTTCCAGAGCAAGAGGGGCCTGCAGCCACACCAAACCCCCCGTTCCCGGTGCCTAGGGCTCAGGCACGGGTCAGGGAGTGGGGCAGGAAGTGTTGGGTCTGGGTCATGCAGGGCTGGAGCTGCCACGTACAAACTCTGGGGATGTTCGTGATTAAGATAATAGAATTTACTCTTCAAGTATTTAACTTATCCATCCATCAGAATTTCCATGATATTTTATATGACATACCTCAGAGTGGTTTATCTCCAAATAAGCCCGAATATCCCAGTAGGTTTTCAGTTAGGAGAAAAGAGCTGTGGAAGAAAAAACACCCTAAAAATAGCCAGTTGCAATAAAATAATTTTTTCTTACTGACGTTTACTTTCATGAAGAAAAACAAGTGCTGAGAAGCAAATTTCTCATTTTGAAATGGGCAATCCCAGGGAGATGTGCCAATCTTGGAGTTGCACACAGAGCTCTTCTCAATGGGCTTAAACTGCTTATCGTCCCCTCAGAGTCACTTATCTGCAAAGCCTGAGCTGGGGCCAAAGAAAATAGTTTGTCAAGGTATTTCTTTTTAAAAGATCTCAAACTTTAAATTATAAAGAATAAGGCTATCAGCGGGATGACTGTAATAAACACAAGACTTAGTTGCAGATTACTCATCCACTTGAGCTGGCAACAGAAAACATTTCTTTGCTCCAAAGCCAAATCCCAAAAGTAAATCAGGAGATGCAAACGGCAGGTGAGGCATTCACAGCAAGTTTTTATGGCTCTGTATTTATGTGCAATATATAAATATATATATATACACACACTTTCCACCCTGCTTCATTAGAGCCAAGGCTGCTTACCTATTCCTTGTCATTATACTCTTATTTCTTTCTACTTCACGCTCAGTCAACCTTTAAGCTTCTGAATACATTTCTTTTTTCTATTTGATGTGTCAAAGGCTGTTTAATATTTTAACTAAAATCTCATCCAGCTGTTCCCTGAAATCAGGTTAAAGTAAGATTTCCACACCCAGGCACACTTATGCAAGCACTTTATTGAGAAGCCTGGCAAGCAATAAGATTTTAGCTGCCTTATCTTGGGAGCAAGTCCCTGTTTTAAAAGCTTTCAGCAGGAAATTACTGAAGTTCTCCCGGGATCCAGTCTCTAAGCAGCAGTTTCCCATCCATCATTGGAAACGGGGCAGGGACCCCACGAAATATCTGGACAGGTCGCAGCTTTTTCCCTGGAGAGATGCTCTAGCAGCGTTTAGCAGTGAGTGCGTTTAGTCTACAGGAACAGCTAAATCAGTGATCCCTGCCGGGCTCTTTGCAGCACTAAATTCCCCACTAGTGGGAGATGAGCCTCCTAAACTGCACCTTTCAATTCGGCCTCTGCTCATGAGTCACTCCCTGACAGCCCTGTCATTTGGGGCACTGAAACTGAGGACAGTAATTGGGGAACAGATAGAAAGAGGTAAAAAAAAACCCAAAAAACTGAAAAGTGGGACAATCATGAGATAGTTCCAGTGGAGGACAGAACTGGCAAACAAAATAAGTGCTTTAGGAGCCCATCACCCACTGAGAGCTAATTCCCCAGGTACAGCAGACAGCACTGTCAGCAGGCAGTTTATGTCCAACCCCCCAAATGGGGGGCACAGAGGATCCTGCCATCACTGCCAAGTGGATGACCAGAAGAAAACCAAACCAATCCCAACGCACAGAGCACATCACAAGGGTTCTTTGCACCAGGTGATGTCTCTGCTTCGTGCGTAAAATGAGCAAGAGGCATAGAATTGTTTGGTTTTGGTCTCTTTTAGCACAGAAGTGTCATTGCCCTCTGTGGGACAGGCATGAGAGCAGGATCTGACTTGGGGCTTGTTACAACAAAGAGCATTTTACCCCTCACCCAGGTTCCTGGGCTGTGCAATATTGGATTATACCCCATAAAAAATTAGGCAGAGCAGCCTTCCTGGCCCAAGGGCAGAACAGGTGAGCTCCCTGTGCAGCACGTTGGGGCTGGATCCTTAACACTTCATCACGTCCCAACGCTGATTTGCCCAGAGGCAACATCTTTAGTCTTAAATCAGGCTGCACAGGAGAAGAACTGTCCGTGAAGGTGACAGCAGAGGTTTAAATGCACAGTGTCACCTCTCTAGAAAGATAATGGCTGTGGAAGGGCTGAGCTCTTCCTGTACCTTCCTACCTACTGACTGTTCCCTTTTACATCACCATCCACATCCACGCAGGGACTTTAAATACTCATTGATTTTTTTCTGTGAGCTGCTCTAAGGATCTGAATCCTTTTGGTGCTCTTGAATTTCCATTTACTGCTGCCTTAGTGACTTGATTTTAATTAACACCAAATTCTAAGCTTCACCTGGATAACATGGATAGGTACCTCTGATTGATGTCAGGAGTTTGACATGCTGAGAGGTTACCACGGAAACCTCTTGGTTTGACTCCAGTTGAAGCCAGTTCTGTTCAGTAAGTGACAGCTGCAACCCATGGTTGTCCAAATAGCAAGGACTGGAAGTAAGTTTTCCTTGCTGGGATTTTCATTTGGAAAACAGCAGCAGCACAGGTCCATTCTTTTGGGATGAGGTGCCATCTTACAGGTACCTACCTGCCAGCCTCAGGAAATGCTCCTCCTTTGCTCAGAGTTACAGTCAATCCCTCTTTCCCCAGCAAAACACCCCAAACTGATCTCACTGCATTTTATAATTTGCAGTTCCTGGGGTGCTTCAGATTTAAAGGATAACACGAGGTACTTCAAGCTCCAGATACTTTTCTCCTACTGGAGGTACCAGCTACTGATAGAAAAGCAAAAGAAAATGATGTAAACTTGTCTTAGTCACTGAGGAAAAAATGAACAGCCACAGGCTCTTTTTTTTTCCCGATCCTGGGGCTCTGCAGAGCGGTCCAGCTCCCAGCCCCGGTGGACTGGCCCTGCGAGGCAGGCGCTGGTGGGGGCTATGTGTGACCCCCAGCTCTGGAACCCCTAAGCCAGAGGGTCAGAGGCACCTGCTGCCACCCCCGTCTCCCTGCAGTGCATGGACCGCTCCGTATTCCAGCCTTGGCCACCCCGGGACCAACTTCGGCAGCACAAGGGGGGTTCTTTCCAGCAGGCACGTCCCTGGCATCACTGGGATCCCTATGCAGGCGGTATTGTGCCCCCCCCCC
>VZTI01001774.1:76304-101658 GCA_013397865.1 Struthidea cinerea | reverse complement strand
CCTCAGGGCGCCGGGCGGCGGTGGCGGTGCCGCTCCTCCGCGTCCGGCCCCTGCAGCCCACGGGCGCCTGACACAACCTGCGCTCTTTTTTCCGAGGAAAAGTAAATAAAATGCCCTCTTCTCTCTAAGGAAAAAGGATAAAATCACAGGCTTTTGCAGCCGCTCTGGGTGTCGAGTCCCAAGCGTTGGCAGCAGGGCCCGGGAATGGAACAATCCCTGTCCCCCTTTCAGTAAATGTGCGTTTTTAATTCCTTTCCCCGTATTCCCGTGAAATACTGGGGAGCAACACTCAGAACTGGAGCACGCGTACCATGAGGTACCAAATACGACACACGATTAGTGAATATAAGCAGTAAAAAGTAGTATATTTACTTACAACCTGGCGCTCTATTCATCTCACTCTCAGCTCTAAATTGTGGCAGACCTGCACAAATTTCTACCCACTGCTCTTTATCCATCTCCTGCAACTTCGGACTTGCTCTACTGTCTCCTCTATACCAGAATGGAGTATGTAATAATATAATAATATAATAATATATCGTGATAATGATGCAATAACTGAGGCTGTGACACTGCTACAGTCCGAAGTGCTGCACACATTCCAGTTCTGAGTGCCCAGCCCAGGCAGCAAGGACTGGGATTTTAGGAGACGACTGAGGGAAAACTTTCCTGGGATTTTTAGCAGGATGAGATAGATCAAGTCCCTGTGGTATGTTTTTCCATGTCAGATGAGAAGGCTGAGGTTTGCTGAGGAGCTACCCAGGCCGCTCTACCAGGAACACAGACACCGGTCACAGTTCCCTTCATCTCTGCTGAGTAAAGCAGATGGACTTGTGGACTTCACCCTGAAGTGAGCGAAAAAATTAAAGGATTCAAAACATCACATCCCTAAAGTGAATTTTCCACCTAAAAACACAGCTAGCAAAGTAAAAGAGAGCAATTTATATAAAATATAACTTTGTACTTACTGTTGTAGATGACAATCGCTCACCATTCCAGTTCCCAAGAAAGATAGCTGCCAGGAACTGTTCACACTCCTCTGGACGTCTTATTTGCTGATTTGTTTTCCAGAAGATTATTTTTAACCATATTGCCCATGTTTGTGACACTGCAGCAAAGAACGGCCATGGGAAAAGGCAAATCCTGCCTCATGGCAGTGGACAATAAATCTTCCCACCCCAGAGCTTCCCAAGGACAGCATGCACTCCACGCCTTCAGGAGCGTAAGGGAGAGCAGCACCCCCCATAAAAATCATCCCTGGCTTGTCAAAATTGACCCAAAAAAGGGCATCCTGAGCCTCAGGAGGTCAGCCTTAAAACAAATGCTGAGCAGCTTTTATTCGTCTTTCAATTTTTTAAGGTTTCCTCGTGATCTAATTCGAGGAGACGAAGTACGGATGTATGGACACGCACGCTTTGGTGATAAGTTTCTATTTACTGACTCCTTGCCTCCATTAAAATGTTTAATAGGAAAACCTTAAACGGAAAGCTCGAGCTGAGATATTTCTCTTGGCTCCTTGTCAGAAATAAAGAGGTTTCTGAGGTATCGACCCGATGGCAGGTCCTCACTAAGGGACCGGCAAAACCTCGCACCAGCAGCTGTGCAGCCTGAGCCAGCACCAACCTCACAGAGCAACACGACGTGGTTTATTTGAAAGAGGGAGCTCTTGGGATGAGCTCTGGATTTTCCTGCAAAGGAGTGGCAGGCACAGAGCCTGCGGAATCTCCCGGCAGCAGTGGGGGACATTCATCAGGCTCCCTGGCATGGAAAACTGACAAGCCTCACTGAGAGGGAATTAATGAAGGCAGGACTTTCCACCACCTTCTCTAAAATCTCATCATTTCCGTGCTAGAACCTTCTAAAAAGGCAATGCCGGCAAAGTGGCATAAAAGGCCACTTTATTAAAAAATACATTAATGTTGGCTGTGTAACATTAAACCCCCCCATGGGGTATATTGCTTTCTTATTTTTGTGATTTTTTTCCACTGAAACGTGGCTTTTTAGGGTGTGATACAAAACGCAAGAGACAAAGCAGAAAAAATTACTCACGGCCACCACTGCCTATGGAAGGTATTATCCACTGCTTCCCAAAGAGTGCTGGATTCCTAACGGTACTCCTGTGTTTTAAAGAGGGGAAAAAACCACCCCCACAGTGAATAAATAAAATAAATCAGTAAAGTTCTTCCTTCTGCCAGCAGCTGAAGGTGCACAAACCCAGAGGGAGCTGCTCCAAGGGCACCTGACCCTCTGTGACGGTGCAAGGGAGCACCAGACTGCTCAGGGGCACGAGGATCCGGATCCCTAAAACACATTTTGGGGTGCAGACAGCATTTTTGGAGCGGATGGGAGGCAGACGTACCTGGCAGCACCCTCCATGAAGCCTGGATTCTTTTTCCCAGTGTCTCCCCAACGGGGTTCATCTCCCTCCTTCCCGTTGTGGCATCTATCGCCATAGGCAGCACTGCTCATACTGTGAGGAGCAGCAGGAAACGTTACAAAACCTTGATAAACTGGGAAAAAAGCCAGAGGGAGGTCAGAGGGGAGCAAAGAGGCAAAGAGAGGGGGAACGCTGCCAGGAGAAGGGGGATGAATCTCTGAAAATGGACTCTGTTGCCATAACATATGCACAGGGATGGATTCCGACAGAAAGGAGAGTGACCAAACCCTCGCAAGGATCCTCCCGAAACGTTCCTCTCAGACACAGATGCATCTTTTAGGGAATATAAGGCTGTCCCCCTGCAGCAGCCTGGAATAATTTTAATCCCCAAACAGCTGTTTTGGGGAGGGGGACGAACCTCAAAACCTGCAAGCCCTGCAACAGGTTTTGTTAGCAAACGCAGGCGAATCTGGAATATTTGCTTATTCCTTTTATTGAACCTCCTGGCTGATTTGATTACCTCCCTGGAAACGCATGTGCAAATCGCTTTTCCAGCCTTTTGAGGGCACTGCCTTCCGCCGCGATGTCTCCAGTGACTGATGCCAACGTCTTGCTAATGCAATGTGCAGGAAGAGCCGGCGTTGGATGCCGACGCCGATGCCCAGAGCTCTCGGCCGCTCGCAGCCATAAATCCCTCCATTCCCAAATGCAAAACACTGCCGTCGGAAATGCCTCACCCTGAAAAAATGTGTTAGCAACAATTCAATCTCTCAAATTAAGCAGGCTGAGGCACGGCCGTTCCTCTGCCACGCACTTACCCGGATAGAAGGATCCGATGATGGAAGACTGGGGGAGAAAAGGGCATCAAATTGAAAAGCCCCAGGGAGATGAATGGGAGATAACGGAGAGAAAAACATTTAGAGCCTGAAATGATTCCCCCTCACGGAAAAATTTCCTTCTCGCCTCCCTGGGAAGCGCTCAAAGGAGAGCTGCGGTGCGGGCACCTTGGAGCAGGGATAAATCTGATGGTAAGAATCCGAGCAGACAGTTAAGACTACACAAGTAAGCAAATTTATTTGAAGACAGAACAAATATCGTGGCAAACAACAATATGCAAATTCAGTTGAGAACAGGGGTAAATATCAGACTTTGTTTTCAAATCGATATAAAATATAGTCAGATTTCATTTTGTCCAAAAAGCAGCTCGCATCGGGGTGGGGGGGTTGGAGGGGATGGCCCTGTTCATGCCATCTGAGGTGTGCGTCACCTGGAAAACTTCAGGCTCGGGACGTGGCTCCTCTGCCAGCGGAGACGAGCGATGCTGGGAGGAGATGAAGGCGCCTTT
Source organism: Struthidea cinerea (assembly GCA_013397865.1). Classification (NCBI taxonomy): domain Eukaryota; kingdom Metazoa; phylum Chordata; class Aves; order Passeriformes; family Corcoracidae; genus Struthidea; species Struthidea cinerea. The sequence goes on along the minus strand of VZTI01001774.1, from coordinate 97,936 downwards.
GTGACTCTAAATTTCTACCTCGATTCTCCTTAAAAGCCAATTTTTGCCACAAAGCAAGGGGCGAGTTCATCCCCTCCAAGACCCTCAGTGCCCACCCCCCTATGTTTGGATCGTGCAGTCACGGGGCTCCCTGCTGCCTTTTAGGGTTGGGCATTTTTGAAGGCACCTGCACCTCCTCTTCCTCGCTGGCTCCTGATGGATCAACCTCCCGTGGCTGAGCTGAAAAGCCAGCGAGGGAGCAGCTCACCTCGGATGCCGGAGGAGTGAACAGGAGTAAATCCCCTCCCAGAGTGAAGGTGCTGGCGGGCTGCTTTCTAGAAAAACCATCCCAAAATAAAAGCAGACATAGAAAACATTAGATTGTCAATGAGGCTTTGAAACAAATTCAAGTTTATCCTTAATTTTTCTCATATGTGTGTGTGTGTGTGAGACTTCATACAAACAGACAAGAAAGACGTGGTGAACTTCAAGCTCTGGACAGGCATGTGGTCAGTTAGTGTCCGCAGAAGCACCATCGGATACGGAGGAGTTAGCACCAGAGAGTTTGGAGGACCTAACTGAGCACATGCGTCCTTTGGGAAACGTGGAGACGCCGTGGGAATGGGGCAGGGGGGAGACATGGAACAGTCCATTAGAAACAATACAAGGCAATTCATGAGTTTTCATACAGTACAATACAGTCACTGATCAATTAACCCTTTCAGTACAGTACATGACAAGTAACACTTTGCACCCTGTTAGCACTAGGAAGGGAGGGTCTGGGCTGGAGAGGGGTGGCTGGTGGGCTATCCCTTCCTGCCGTTGGATTTCAGGGACTGTGGATTGCTTCAGCTGTTTTCCCACCCCAGCTCGCGCAGCCCGATCCCAGCCTGGCTCCTGGGGGGGATGCACTGGTGGGAGCACAATGCCGCCAGTCCATCCACCCACAGCGAGGGCTGCACCCAAATCACAGAATCCTAGAATCCCAGAATGGAAGGGACCTTAGGGATCATCTAATTCCACCCTCCCTGCCACCAGAACAAGTTGCAAAATCGTCCTGGTTTGGCCACGGGGATGGGAGAGCCACCCCGCTCTGCCCCGTGCCAGCCACCGAACCGATGAGAAAACATCCAATTTAAGTTCCACCTGGCCGATTCTGGTGCTGAAACATGCAGAAAAGGGTTCTGAGGCTGCGTTCAGACGGCCTCGAGCCAAACCTGCTTCTTCCCTCAAGCGTAGTGAGAACAGGGTCCATTGGAAAAGTGCTAAATTACAGTACATTGGCATTTCCATATGTCAACTATTGAACAGCAAAACAGATTGTTTGAAAACAGAATCAGTATCGTACAGTAAGTTCACACTTAATTCTTCACCGTTTCTACACTTGTAACACATGCATTTTATTTCCATTAGTTTAATGCCAGTAGGACCAACATCCTCCAGAACAATGATCTAACATTAAACAAAACTTCCTAAGGAAAATATTAAGCATCACATAAAGTTTCAGGAAAAACCTGTTAATTAGCATCACAAGGTACTCAGATTTACATTTAGGAGTTTTCATGCCATGACTTTAAAACACCTTTTGGTTAATATCCTGGGGGGCAGGGGGAAAAAAAACCAAAAAAACCCCAAACCACCCCCCCCCCCCAAAAAAAAAAAAAATTGAAAAAGGAATGTTTTGGGAAATAAAATATTTCTCTATGTGTACACACACCCAGGGAGGCAAGCACGAACACGCGGGCCGGTGCATGGGTGTGTGCACAGTTTTGTTTCTATAAACTTGACTCATTTCAAGGGCATTTTCATGGGTCCAAAAAGACTTTCAAGGAAACGAACTGTAAGCTACTGAAGCAAATTAAAAAGTCTCTCTTGGAGGAACAGAAAAGGTTGGTAAAACATCGCCTGTGTGCTGTTACAACGCGCTTTCCATGAGCTATCTGAAAACCCAAACGACTAAAAATCCTTTTTTTCCACCCAGAAGGCCCTTCCAAAGCCAGGGGTACTGTGCTAGGAGTTGCATTCAGGCCTCAAGTGTGACGGCCAGGAGAAAACGCTTAATTCTACCTTCCCAAAGGATGAGATGCCACCTCCAAGGGGCAAAAAACTACACCTGAGGGGGAAAATAAGACAAAAAGACCTGTTCCACATTCCCCTTTCTCCCAAGCTTAATTTCCATGGACTCAGTGAGACTGGTGGGCTCACTGGGGGGGAATTTTCCAAATGGTTTGCCTTCATCCTGGTGACAGTGAGCAGGATGTGGGCTCTGAGTCACCGAGCTACTTTCTGAAGAGGCTGTTCCCTCAGCCACTATAATTTTGGGGGCTCAGATAGAGCAGCAGCATCGCCCGGTGCTATTTCTTCAAAGCTAAATTTGCAGGATAATTTCCGGGGGGAGCAGGAAGAAAAGAAACCAAACCAACCCAAAATGTGGATTCTAGTTATATTTTTACATCCAGTGATAGAGGGTTTGAGAGCATAATACTTGGGGTTACTCAAGATTTGGGGGTTTTAACCATCTTCAGTACCCACTGAATATCCAAGCCCCTGAAGGTCTGTTGAGGAAGGAAGCCAAGAAAACCAGCCACTCAAACTGGAGTTGTTTAGGAAAACTCCTCCATCTGCTGCAACAAGGAAACCCAATACACCCATTTCTTTTTGTTGCTGAAGGTTATTTCCATGATGGCCCCTTGCTAGCAGTGAAGGAGAAGACCTAATTCCCTTCTCTGCATTCACACTGGTCATGCTGTACTGGCAGGGTTTATCCATCAAGCGTGACCGGGGAGAAACTCCCATCCCAGAGGATTGCCAGGGAAAGATTTGGATTGACTATGGGCTCATCAAGGATGATGAGCAGCAGTCCCAAGTGTGGATACCCCGGCGTGAAGGAAACACAGGGCTCTCACGCCTACCATGATTTATTTGCTGCTGTGGAAAACCCACAAGAGCTTTTAAAGAAGCAGAACACCACCAGTTGGTTGAGAGTGGGTGGTTTGGGACATCAAAACCCAGATTATTAAGCATCCCAGGATCACCATCCTATTTTGAATCCTACAGATTTCTGAGTATGTTTCCTACTAAATCTACCCTGCTGCTTTCTTGCTGGCAAGGGCGCTCTGATCCCCGGCCTTCCATACGGAAATACCACAGGAATTCAACAGGAATAGCAATGCACATCTGAACTGCCTCTGAGCACGAGAGCTGATCAACTCCTAACAGCGCTTTCCAAATTCAGCAGCAAACCCCAGGGTTATTATGCTCCATCTTCTAAATCGTCTGTAATCTTTTTTTTACTTTAAAATACCTTTTGCAGTTGAAACCCACGACCAATCCCAACAGCACTTCCAGTGCAGGCACAATGATGGCTTTTATTGCAATGGCTTGAGCGCAGCCTTTGTTGGTACCAGGATCTCAGACTGGTTTGAACTGGGCTGTCCCATGGACTCACTGCGGTCTCGCACCAGACGCAGGAGCGTCTGCCCTACGCCTCTCACTCCGCTCAGTTCCAGGTGTCAAGGAGATGATCCTGCGCCATCCCAATCCCTTTGGAGACTTCTCCTGTATCTTTGGTGTTTTTAAAAGCCATGTGCTCAGGTCTCCAGGTGACCTCGAAGTTTACAACAACCACGTCTGCCTGGATGTCAGTGATTTGGGTGTTGGTTCTGTCGTGTAAAACAAGCTTGGATGGGTTAAATTCCCTACTATCAAGTTGCTAATGGATATGTAATGGAAATCAGGCACCAGACAGTGGTCCAACACACCTCAAAATTTTCTTCTGATGGCCCCTACGTAATTAACACTGCGCCTAGGAGGGTAAATAGATGGGGAAAAGAAGAGAGTTCAAAACTCAGTGCTAACAGTACGTACAAAAGTGCAGTGCTCAGTTTAGTCCGAAGCAAAGTGACTACTAGTACTTAAAGTGCTAGTCCCAACATCGGTTTGGTTCAGTGTCCGAAACACGGGGGGAACACGGGGAAGGTATCCCGGGAGGAAATTAAAAACAGACAGCACTGCAACTGCACATGCCACACCAAAAGTGCTTCAAATCACACCACTGCGGAGGGACGCGCAACGCCACGGCTCAGCTTGTGAACACACACGAGCAAACGACTGACACCTTTTAGGTTACTATAAAGAACAGCTCCATTAACTCCATCACTACGAACCCGTTCGGGAAGCAAGTGGTCACAGCGCACGGAAAACAAAAGACGACCCACTCCAAAACCAAGAGCCTTTTGGAACACTGACGAGTCTTTGCAACTAGGATACTCAAAGTCTAGCGAAAGCAGCCTTGCCCAGTGTCTGCAACAAGCTTGGCCGATGCTTATCATGCACTTTATGGAGGCAGACTGCCTCCTCTTACACGCTATCTTACAGCTTAGCCTATTTACCTATTTATTTGTGGTCTGCTTCGTTAATTGCAGCTTTCTGACCATGCATTAAGCTGGCTTGTTTCTCTTAACCACCCTACCAGTCAAAGGACAATGTATGCAAGGACAAGACAACGAAGGCGGTCTGGTAAACACTAATCTTATTAACGGCCCGGCTTCATTTTCACAAGGAAAAAAGCTCCAGAGAAGGACTTTGGATGAGCACGCTCCTGAAAGAAGCTGGGAAAGGGGATTCATCCCAACAGATGACAGGCGGTCCCTTTTCTCTCTGTAAACATGCACTTCCCACCAACTGCCCCAGCACCCAGCCCTACCTTTACACTTGTGCTAGAAAAGCAGTGGCTCCTCTTGCTGGAAACAGAGTGCAGGAAATCTCCCTGCTATGACTGTGCCGGTCCCAGTCCTCACCCTAGGCTGGAAGTGTCTCCTTGTAAGCTGGGACATGCTCCAGCAGTGCCCTCCCACCCCCTGACCTCAGGAGCTCAGCACTCGCAAAAATAGGGTGTTTTCTCCCAAAACAAAAGTACCAAATGAGAAAGGGGGAAAGCAGAACCTTCAGTTCCCGCTATGTTTCAGCAGGCACCTCAAAAAAAGGTCACAGAACAGCAAAGTGGCTCCCTGGGCCCTGCATGCATTGCCACCAACTCTCCCAAGCGTTGTACAAGGCAACATCTGGCTGTGCAACATCTGGTGTGTCCACAGCGGGTGTAGATCTTTTTTATGGAGAAAGCTCTTTTAAAGTCAAAAGTATTGACCTGCTGGAGCTGGCAGGATATGTTGGGGATGCTGCAGGTACAGCTGCACACATGTTCCTCATCAGAGACCAAGCACTAGGGAGATGGTTTTCCAGAAGCAGGGAACACTAATATCCCAGGGGTAAAAACAGAGCTACAAACTCAGGTCACTGATTTCCCTTCCTGCCAGAAAGAGCTGGATTCAACACGCAAAAAGCAAGGTCGTGCATACAGGGGATATGGATTGTAGATCCACCTTTGCAGGCATACAACCGGAAAGAAAGGAGCCTGGAAAAGATGTGGGAGCTGGAGAAGTGCAGTGTGAGATTGGCAGTGCCCCGCAGTGAGGAGGGCAACAAGGTGCACAGTGGGGAAACGTGACCAGCTAGTCCACCACCCAGACAAGAAACTTCTGGAAGGATATATCCAGCCTTGCTGCCAAAGCAGCAAGGTCTGGGGAATGTACACAAGCACGTGGATGTGGCCACAATCCTGCCACCCAGCAAGGAACAAGTCCATCACGGGGGAAAGGTGTGCCAGCTTGCACACCACGGCTTTCCCTAAGTGATGCTGGAGTCTTGCGGGATTAAAAGCAGTCATTGAGCAATAGATTGGGCAAAGAAGCATCTGCCAGGACTGTATTGAAGCCTGATCTTCCAAGACTGGCACATCTCACCATATGCCATACGTAGGCACTGGGATCACATTAGGTTTAAGTAGCATTGACCTCAATGTTGAGACCAAACCCCAACATCGTAGGCATGGACAGTTACCAGCCTGAAAACTCCCGTGCCAAAAAGACTCCTTTTCCATGTCTTTTTATAACATGTTCTTTCCTGTCTTCCGATTGAAAGGATTTTTGGCAGATGATCTGGAAGTGGATAATAAATCTAATGCTAGGACACCGCGTCCAATTGCACAGTAATTTCCTGCACGGCTCTCACAGGGAAGTTTACACGTCGTGCCGCATTTTTGCTGCTTTAGTTTGTCCTATGGATACACCGTCACCCACGTGTGACACTCCTTATAATTCTGCCTCCACCTGGACGGGCAACTATGTTAAATTTTTGAAAAGAAAAGATATTACAGGTTTTTTAGGAGAAAAAGCTGTCTGCTTGCCCGTGAGCTCACCTCTAACCCGAGCTCTGGAATTTAAAGGCGTTTATAAAATCCTGTTACGGCCGTTGTGCTACATTTTCACCTAAATATCCTCGGCAACTTTTCCAGCCTCCAAAAAACAACTGGTTTGAAAGTTTATTAGGAGCAATGATTTATTTTTGGAGGCGGAGGCTTTTGCTGTGTCGGAGCCTGCAGATATCCGTGCGCTGGTTTTCAGTGGTGAATCAAGGGATTCCCAGACACAGCCTATTTCCAAGGAAAACGCCATCCCAGACTGCTCGGTACCAGAGGCACTACAGTGCAAACTGAAGATGCGGGGCCATTTTTAATTCTATGCTAATTATTGCAATAAAAACCAGATCCTGCAGCGGAAGACCCATTCTGGGAAGAAATAATCATCCATCTTTCGTAGCTGTAAGCCATGCTGCTCAAGAAGAAGCTTATTTACAAAATGGCAATCTCCAGAAAAAAGCCGTTATCGTTGCCTGACAAAGCCATATATTCTGATACCTTCTGGGGGGCTCTGTCTGGGAAATTCCTCTTTGAAACCAAACACTATAAACCTCAAATATGGAAAAACCCCATCCTGTTCAACCAAAAACAGCTGTAGGGCTAATGCAACCCACCGTGCCACAGAAATGATGCTTGGAGATCCCTGCTTTGAAATCCCTGATTTCGGTTTAGAACAGGAAAATCGTATGACCTCTAAATTATTTATATGTGAAAAGATGCTTTTAATAAAAGCATCAATGGTGTGTAAACAAAAATGAAATTCCTAAAGCAGACTTTCCACATTTTGTATGGTTACTTAAACGTGGATGAGAAACACCCTTTTTTCCCCCTGGACAAAAACATCCATCGTGCAGGATGGCATGAAAATGCCCTTTTTTAGTATGCAGGAAACACAAAAAGCCAAATAAAGCCGTGAACCTGCAGAGTGGTTGTGAAAGGGATGAAGAAAACCCAACCAAGCAGCAGGATTGCAATCTGTTCCCGCTCCCCCCACGTAGCGCCGCGGTCCCTGAAGAGGCTCTCACACCAGATTGCACTGCCAGACAATCTTACAGAGACGGGAACCTGCACTTGGGTCTCAGCCAAGCAAGACCCCCAGCGCCTCTTTCCTGGACTGTCTTCCTCCAAGAGTTGCTTGTACCCTGGGATGCCACCACCCATGGAAAGGGCTCTGCTCCACCTTCTCCGTCTCTCCTCGCTGGCTATCCATGAGGCCTACATCCAGCGTTCCCAGGCACGTTCCTGGGGAGCAGCAGAACAGCTCCGATACATCGCCCCGCTGTAATGATGGAGCCTGAAGACGGGAACATTGGACCACAGGGACAGCATGTTGAAAGCAAAACATTTTATTACCATCGGTTAAGCTTCATAATGCACGCTTATGAGTAAGAGAGAGGTTATATGGAGATCACTTTGCTCCCTACCAACTGCAGCTTCTGGGATTAAATGCAGCAGCTGTTGAGCGGAGCGGAACAGGACCAGTGGAAAGAAAAGGAGAATAAAATACATTTGAAACGGCGGGGGGTAGCTTGGCAGAAAACAGGCCCCTGACTTGAAATTCAACGAGAAAGGTTGTTTTTTTTTTTACTGCTGTACTAAAAGCCACAGCGTCCTGGACAACAGCTGGTGACCAAGCACTGCTCTGGAAACGCACCCCTCTAATTCAATACCCACCTCAGCAACCACCACCTGGTACGGGCGCCGCAGCTCGGACACAACGCGGGAATGTTGGAGGGGAACGCTTTTCCTTGGGGCCACGGCACCTCTACAGTCAATGGATCAAGCCCAGGATGCTGCAAAAACAGGAGCTCCTGGCTAATCACACCCCTGCAGGAGTCTATGGGAAATTTTGGTGGCCATGGAGGCAGAAGGGTGGATGACAATGGGGATCTATCCCGAGTTCTGGATGGTTGGCTAGCTCAGCGACGGCGCCCTGCAAGGCTCGCCTGGGGTTGACTCAGACGTGTGATTTTTGGTTTGTTTTCTGTCCGTTTCCATGCAATGTTTTTGACAGTAAATGCCAGCCTGAGATGGTTTCTAAAGAACACAAGTTTCTTCCAGCAGAAATTGCCCCTTCAATCTAAGATCAAAAATCCAGTTATCTTTCCTAGAGGTCAGAGGCCACAAAAAAGCTATTTTGGACCATTGGCGGAAGAGCCACTAACACACTTTACCAGCACCAGCTTTTTTAGCCCAAATCAGTTTACCTTCCAGCCAATCTTCCACAAGCAGCTTCAAATTGTATCAAACCCTATCCAGAGGAACACTCTGCTTTCCCCTTTCCTGATATTACCACTCTCATTTCACAATAGTTTCTGCATTCAAACAGAATTCAAAGGAGAAAATGCCTCCGCTAGTGAAAGAGGACTCCCGTTATTGCTAGCACAAAGCTACCAATTTTTCTTCTAGCAAACAAACCGCTTGGCTAGAAAGGTGGGAAGCTCTTGGAAGACTGAAAGCCTGGAGGAGGCTGGTTTTTAGGCTGAGGCAAGTGAAAAATCCCCATATTGTGGCCTCTTGCTTGTTTTGTTTTGCACAGCATCTTCAGCCTCGCTGAGGGGAAGAGGCCAGCATGGGTTTTTAACAACAAGAGAGAGCACCTCAAGGGCTATTGCAACAGGTCAAGGGCTGCAGTGGGGAGGAGGAGGGTGAACTTCCCTCTGTGGAGAGCCTGAGGAAGGAGGTTTAGGGAGGTAATCCCAGCTTTAGAAGGTGTCTCCTAAGAGCAGGAAAGAGGTGTGAAAAGCAGCAGGTTAAACTGCAGCTTGATGCTGCAGGCAGGAGTTCAGTGGGCACCACCTCTGCCTCGCCCTCTGGATTGGGGGTTTTCTTGGGGTTTCACACATATCAGCACAAAGCACACGCTGCCAAACAGACAGTTTTAAGCTGTTTTTAAAAGAAAAGTCTCTGTAATATGCCTTCACCAAGGTAACCCACAGTAAAAAGCTGGCAGCATCCATGAAAATGTTCATCAGGCGACTCCAGCACCTCCCTCTTCTTTTTTTATTACTTTTTTTAAAATAAGACAGCTAGAAGGAACTTATCAGTGGTTAGCTCGAAGGGTTACCCCTGGCAGCGCTGAGGGATGAGTGTGCTGACATCAGCAATAAATGCTGCTAAGGAGAGGGGGCCGGGATGCGGCAGGATTACGTGCACACTGCATGCTGGCACACACTGATCCCAGGACAGACATGTCTTTAGGCTCTCCAAACTGGATGCACCAGGCAAGAGGTCAAAGTCCCACGAGGCAGAAAAGGAAGGATGAAAGAGTTGGGCTCCTGTGATATCCAGGATAAAGCTGTGGACACCTTCCCTCTGAGTTATAATGGGATACATAATACCTGTGGGTGGCAGTCCCTTGCCTAGCTCAGGTCTGTGCTGCCACTTTGACCCAGGTCCCACGGGCAGGCTCTGGTGGTCCCTGGTCCTGGTGCCTCCCACTGCAGCAACTGGAGTCAGTACAGGACTGCAAGAGAGGAGACAGGAGCTTGGCAGAGGCACAGCTCTTATCTCCACATCTTCATACCCGCTTTGCTGTGGGCATGTTCATCCCACATGCCTGAATTTACTAACCCACATCAAACCCCTGGGTCGACTCCTAAACTGATTTGGAAGCGTTTGCTGTTACACATGCAGAGAAAAGCGACTCTAATTACTCTGCACCCCATTTAAATGTCCTGGGGAGAATGGAATCCTGGCACCGTGCAAAGAAACCAAATTGAGGTTACACATAACAAAGGATCCAGGCATGTGGTGGGAACGAAGAGCCTGAGCTCGGAGCAGCACTTGCAGCAGATGCAGCGAAGCTCATCCCTGGGGAAGCTGTCAGACATTGCCTACAAGCGAGATGGTGCGCGCCGGCTGCTCGGAGGAAGCAGCGAGTCTGCCGTCAGCACAGGATCAAATCTGCCCCAGGTAACTGGTTCATGCAACCCTCGTCGACATGGGGGCCATCCCTGAGGGAACGACTGACTGCATGGTTAAATAACTCCCACTTGGCTGCAGCTTCACCCCAAAAATCTGCCCCAGCCTAGAGGTAACATCTGCCAGAACCCCACCACCCATGCAACGGCTGCAGAAGCACGTGAGAGCGGCAGAACAGGATTCCTGGAATGGTTAAGGCCAAAACACACCAAAACAGACACAGCAAAACGACTGTCTGGGGAAAATATAACCAGCTCCACATCTTTCTTCCTACACTGGCTGCAGCAGTTAGGAAACACACGGGGAGGGAGGGAACCAAGGCACATTCGGGCTTTGCACAACATTTCCAGAGGGATTCGTAACAAAAGCTTAAAAAAAAGGTGCTGAACTTCCAAGAAAAAAAGAGATTTAGGGCCCTCAAGCCAGGTCATGCACAAGACATGAATTTGGTGATCCAACAGGGAAAAGGAACAACACAAGCAGGACCAGGCCCTGCTGGCAAAGTGAGAGGAGAATGTCCCTATGCACTGAGCTGTATAAACACCTACAGGGGTTGCTGCCTGTGCTGCTTTAGTGACCTTGATGTTTTGCAAACAGATGGAGCAAGAAATGAAATGCCAGCTTAAAGGATACGCTCTGAGGTAAGAGGCACAGAAGTTAGGTTCACCTTGTGAAACACGGTGCCTATTCTCAGCTTATAGGTAAACATTTCAGCCAAAAAACTCTCCCTAATTTTACCAGGATGGGGGGGATTATTAAAAATGCTTAAATGAAAACACCTCATCACTTACTACAGGGATGTGCACGTTAACTGAGTTGTTTAACCTAAGATAAAACCTACTGCCAAGAACTAGATCAAACCCTTGCCCTCTGTCCTTGGCTGTCAGTAGCCTCTGCTCATCCCTGCTGTGACTTCTACCTGGGAAAAACTCTTTTAAAAGTGCCACCAGCACAATGCTCCACTTTTCAAACACTTTGCCATGTTTGCTGGCGTCTCAGGAGAGGGACCGTCCTTGGAGGCAGCTCAGTTCCCTCACAAATTCCTGTTCTAGGCAGCCCTATGGAGATCTCAGGAGTGTTCGAACATCTAGAAGGAAAGAAAAAGCAGCTATCGTGACGACAACCCAAACAGAAACATCAGTTGGCTGCACACTGAGGTGCATTTACTCCAGAGCACTGCTCCGTCACCTCTCTCCCAAAACCTAAGGTCTCTGGCCTTAGATTCCCCCTGCCAGCTCTCTGGGGGAGAGAAAGACTCTCCTTTTGCATCAGGTACTTCCCAACCAGGCAGCAGCACAGCAACCTCCTCCATGCCCAAAGCAAAAATGACAATTTGCAAAACAGCAAGAGGTCCAGGGGGAACTTCCAGAGACAAAACAGCTCCTGTTCAACACCAGTTGCCAAGGGAAGCGGTGGGAGCAATGCCAGCGCCAGGCTCAGCTCCCTGCGAGCCCTGAGGTTTGCTCCTGTGCTGCAAAGCCGTCGGGGTCCACTGCTGCCAGCACACGACGTGCTCCAGCTCACCCTTTAACATGGAACAGCAGGGATAATTAATTTATGTTAAAAATACCAGGGCTGCATTGGCACATCCAGCCTTTTCCCTAGGAAGAGGAGGGAGGAAATAGCTGCCTGACACATGTTGGTCATATGCCTACATGCCCTTCTGGAAGGTGCTGGGATGAATATACACGTCGAGTAGTGACAGTGTGGAACAGGAGGAGCTTCTCCCTGGTTAGACCTACACAGAACTCTCAGATCTCCTCGCAGCAAAAATGTTACTGAGGCAAAGTTCATGCCAATATTTCTGTGACTCTTCATATGATAAGAACACACAATCCTGGGAGATTTAGGAACGTAAGGGAAAACCTGTATTTCCAAACACGCTGGCACAGGGAGCTTATATTGTCACTTGATGCTTTCCCTACATTTGTGTTTGAACAGACTCATCAGAAAGCAACAAGAACACGACCAGGGCTAAAAATTACCCTTGGTGGAAGATTTTGTATTTCCTTTGGAAAGGATGTGGAAGAGACCTGACAACAGCCTTTAATTATGTGTAAGAGCTGCAGCAGGGAAGAAACCAAATTGTTTTTACAACTCCTCTGGAGAGCATGGCCCATGAGGCAAAAAGCAGTAGAATTAGATGGAAGCTAGGGACACATGGACTGGACAGCAGGAGAAGGATCAGAGAGGAAGCAGGGCGAAACAGCTTAGGGAGGGAAGCTGGGCATATCCAGCATAGGAGATTTGAAAGAGCAGATTTTTTCCAGGTTGTTCAACTTGGGAAAAATATGGATGCTTTTTGCTCTGTACCTGGCCCTGAAATGCACCATTAGAGGCACCTTTGCACTTGCAAATTCAAGTTTAGAGTCAGGTAGGTTCCAAACCTTCCAAACACTACATTTCATCCCAAATTTCTCCCTGTCTCACTTTCGGATATCATCAGGACTGATCAGTATCAGATCATCACAAGAACTCTCGCAACCCTTTGAGGTAGGAAGGCGTCATCCACCCCCTTTTAGCAGTGGAGAACACAGGCACAGGCAGGATAAAGCCAAAGTGATCCCATCTCCATTATCAGGAGGCCCAGCTTCCACACACTGACAGCTTCCCCAGAGTCCAGGCAATTACTCCAGCACTTCACTGGTTCAAAGCACAGCTTTCAACAGCTGTTGACACCGACCCCTGCTGCACCTCAGACCTCAGAGTGCCAGGCCCAGGAAAGCAAAGGCGGTACAAGTGGTGATCATCTGCAGAGTCTTGTTAGAAACGACACAAACTCCTTTGCAAAGACAGGCACGGCGTTGCTTCTTGAAAGCCACTTTCTTTCCCCTCTGATCTACTCCAGCCTTCGCCGACACCTTTCCTTTGCAATGGAAAAGAGCAGCTGCCCCATCGATAACACACAACACTCCATCACTCACTCCTGGAGCAGGAGGCAGCCAATGCAGCGTGCGGAGCAAGGCTCCGGTGAAAAGCACACGTGAGCGTCCATAAATTGGGATGGCATCAGCAAACCTTACAGGCCACCAACACTTGTGTGCTCCCCTAAGCTTCTGCAGGTATTCCTGGGCAAGCCTCCCAGCTCAGCAAGAGCCAAGCCACGTGAGTCTCAAAGAGCGAGCGGTAAAAGCAGTAACTCCACCCATTGGACAAGCTTGGCCCTGGTGGGTTTGCTGGCAAGATGAGACACTCGCAGAGCGTGTTACTGTTCCCAAAGAGGAAGGAGAACCAGCCCAAAAGAACCACCCTGGTCCCCGAATGGAGCATTAGGATCCAGGCTCTGTGTCTCCTTCCCCAGCTCTGTGGGACTCCAGCGCTGAAGGTGCCGCCTATTCCTCCTACTACGGATAAAACCATCATCATGCTCTATGATTCCCTGGAGCACGCATCTTGTCCTCGCTTCCCTCCGCCCCCTCCTGCCTTTTCGTTCCTCTTCCTCGGTGGGAAGCACTTATCTCTGCTCTTACTCCCCCTCTCCCTCTGCATTGTGCCAACAACATGTGCTCCCACCAAGGACCAGATGGGAATACTTGTAAGAGCCTGGGGTTAACCCGTGTCTTTTATCCCACATACTCTCTGCTGTTTTGAAATGCAGATTCTATTGCACGCAATTTCTAGTGTAAAGATTTAAGGTTAGTAGTAGAGTATGTTGATACTGCTTGTGAAACCCATCTTGCTCCTATTGCACACTGAACGTCTCCAGTATGAGAAACAGGAAAGACCATGGATAGTGTTTTAATATCTCAAAGGGAAGGACCTATTGGAAGCAGGGGGAAATGAGTATTTGCAATATGACCGTGCATATATATCTCTAATATTCCTCTCTCCCTTGCCTCTGCGTTCATTTGTGCCCACACATGAATTCACAGATGTTGTGCCAGCGCGGTGCCGAGTGGGGCTGGGCACGGAGCCTCGGCTTTCGCCGGCTGCCAGCAGCCGCCACCAAGGGCCACCTTTGCCTCCAATTAATCTCTGCGTGGCAAATGATCACGACGAAGAACAGACGCGAACCGCTGCCTGCAGGATGGATCTCCCCCACCGCGGTCAGGAAATCCATCCGACTGTCTGCGTGTCCAACCAACGACTCCAAGGCAGGAGCCGCTATCCCGCCTTGTTTAATACTGCTGTGTTCGATGGGTCTGAAACCCCTAAAAGACAGAATGTGCCTTTTTAAGTTTCTACTCTGTGCACAGCTAGCAATTTCCACGTGCCACTCCAAGCGTTTCAACGCAGCCTAGCAATTAAGAAGATGAATTAGCAAGTCGCTAATGACGGGTTTTATTGGGGGGGCAGCCAGGCCCCTCGAGGCTAGGCCAGTAGGAACACAACCACATTTACCACACGTGAGAAGCCAGCAGGCACCTGCACCTTCCCAGAAGCTGGTGTACACGAGAGAGCCCTGAGGCTGCAGGTTCAGGTTCCGCGTGATGCCTCCCTCCGCATGGGGAAGGAGCGATCTAATTACATCCATCACAGAAATGCCAAAACGACATCCGGCTTATAAAACCTCAATTTATGCTTTGACATTTCTGGAAAACCAATTTTTAATCCATGTCATCTATCAGGAGTTCTTGATATTTTACTTCACCTCGACGCTTTAGAATACTGTTGCCTTTATTGAGGTGCAGGTGGGGAACTGAACACAGGCTGACAAAATATTAGGAAGAAAAATTGGTGTCAGCCCATGAAAGCTTCTGCAGGTTTTGTAGAAACAGAACAGCAAAAGATCTGGCTTCAGCTTTTTCCAAATTCCCCAAATCCAAAAGCCCCTTGTCCCCTGGCCGGGGCTTTTTTCCTGTGGTCATGACAGGATTCAGCCATTTTTAGGCAAGACCAGATCACCCCAAACAATACTTTATGGCAAAGGCTGTGAGGTGACAGCCACGCTCGGGTACAGCTTACGGTTTAGCCTTTAATTCCACTCTTTCTTGAATAAACTCTTAATTTCAAACACAACCTTTACTTGAAAGGAATGGAAGGGTAGGAGGGAAAAGGTGAATTTTAAACATCACAATATGTTAAGTCATTAAAAGTAAAGGGCAACTTAATTTTGGAGTAAGCAGCATAGAAAATTAAACAGAAGGTCTAATTTTCTTCAGGAATTCTTTCATAAATCATATATATCTAGTGTATGTACAGCAAAAATGGGAATGCCATGGAACTGAAAATGCTTATTAAGTAATTTTTGACCTGGTGCAAAATCTGCCCAATAAAAATACACAACAATAAACTCCTTTCTACTATAAAAATTACTAGAATTGGATAACAGGACTGCAAGTCACACAAGCAGAAGGCTTCCTAACCACCACCAACTCCCTTCCCTGGCAGTTTAGGTCACTTCAATAGGCCATAGGGGGAAAAAATGATGCAATTATCAGACTAGGACATCTGTAGCTGAAAAAAAAAAAGTGCTGACATTGATTTGGGTAATTGCTTGGGGGTTCTTTTTTGTATAAAGGACAGGATTTTAATACTTCTGCTTGGGATTTTATGAACATGGCAGTACAGATTTGTAGAGCCAGGGGTTGTAAAACGGCATGGAGACATGACGTGGCCGGCAGCTGCCTCTTCTTTACAGCTCTCACCTCACCTCAACGACGCCTCCAAGGAAGAGCTTTGCTTTCTTTTAACTACGTTTTCCCTTGCAGCCTTGCCGAAAACCTATGGAATTCTTACCAGGGCTGCAGCCAAGAGCTCGCACGCAGCTCTGGGCGGAATAACATGTTTATCCAGACCGGTGGTGGGAGCAGACGTCCCCTCCTCAGACTGCACTTCAGATAAATAAGGTTATTTCGCTACGAGCTACTACAGGCTACAATATACTCACATAAATATATTAATGCCTATACGTGGATATGAACTGGTATAAATCGGATACAGATAAGAAACACTTACGACGACGAGTAGATACCAATAACCGCTGCAGCTTCTCGCTGGGTAAAGTCCATCGTCCATCCAGGCTCTACGCGAGGAACCTGCAAGGGAGGGTTTCACCATCCCCCCGCAGCGCCCAACGGGCCACCCTCTCCACACCAGTGCAAAACGCTTCCCAACCCTTCCACAGCTCTGTACTTTACCAGGAAAGCCGGCTCCATGGGCCGGACTCAACACAACGTACCCCCGGCTGCAAGGCAGGGGACGCCCCCGCAGCCCCTTCCACCCGGGATAAGCTTTTCGGGGATCACCCCCCCTTTTGCGTCAGCAGTGGGGAAAGCCAGGTTACAAGGCAGCTGCTGGACTTGGCTTTGTCAAGGCTACAAGCGCAAAGCTCGGTTTTAAGTCTCGACAGCAACACGGGGGGGCCCAGTTTGCAGAAGGGGCGAGGAGCCACTGCGACAGCAGAGCTGAAGATGCTCAGCAGCTCTGCACATTGCAATTTAAAAAACCAAATTATCATCCCACTCTTGGTGGTTTGAGAGGATCCTCAATACAGCGCCTGTCCTCCTCTAACATACAAGCGGAGCTGGACCAAGCAGGATCAACAGGTCTCTAACAGACACGTGCATGCAGGAGACGGCTTCTCTCAGCATTAGACTACGTTACCAAAGCATCCCCTTACCGGAGCGGGAGCAGAAATGTGCCCCTAATATTATTTACACAATATAAAGTGCATTAGGATTTAATAATTCAACTGACAGACTTTCTGCCGGGACCATACAATTTCGAAACAGAGGTGAGGGCTTGAAGAGGAAATTCTCTCATGAGAAAAGAGGTTCAGACCGGTGCTCTTCACCCTGTCCTCCTAAGGATTGTTTTTGGCCGTTCTTTCTAGTGCAAATAAGCTTGTGTTTTCTCAAGTTTAAGGGACATGGCAGTTTCAGGGCGTCAGGAATGAACATTTAAAACACATCAGGGGTTCAGTGTTCCCAAGCATCTCGCTGGGCCCTTCTGGGTGCCAGCAGCCCGCATGGTCACTGTTCTGGGAAGCTGAAGACGCGCTGCCAAAAATACTAAGAAACCCGTTTCCGAATCTCACCGTTCAAGTCTTGCATTGCTACACTCCGAGTGCATCCCTACTACCCTCGAACCCAACATCCGCTTCCCATCATGTGGAAACCCGTTACCTTCCAACCCAACATCTGCGAACACCAGTGTTTTCCGTTGCAATGGAAACCCACAGCCACTGGTCTGCCCATGAGTGATCGGCAATGAACGTGAAGATCCCGATCCAGGTTTGGATACTAAGGTGCGTCCCGTGCCAGGGGAGTAAATGCATTAGCGGATCCTACGGGATACCTGCGTGCCAGAACCGAGGCCGGCCCGGTAGCCAGCAGTCATTGGATTCCTGGGTGATATTTACAACAAACTAATGGCATTGGAAGGCCAATTAATTAACAAAAGATAAAGGGTTTTTAAAAAAAATTGGCAGCAATAAGGAAAGCCATTTTGCATCCTTTTTTCCTTTTAAAACGGTGAAGAAAACACCCCTTTCCAATCACGAGTAATTTCCTCACCAACACTACAGGAACACAGGGAAGGTATGAGCACTTACAACACACGTGGCCACTCAGGCTAATTCCAACTGAGGAGCTTTTATGATCCCTTGAGGCAAAAGCGGGCAGGGATGGGAGATGCCGAGCTCGCAGGGGAGGAACGCCACATAGAAACGGGAAGGAGAGCGTAAAAAGTTTGTACATTCATAGCTCCGGTTTGTTGGACTAGAAGTGAATTTTTTACCTCAGGCACTGTGACGGGCAGCAGCAGTCAGCGATACGCTAACGTACGCATCAACGACTCATTCACTAAATTCTGGTTTCACACCATAACAGGATGTAGAGTTCTTTTAAAGGGGGTTTTTGTGGTTTTTTTTTTTAATTGACCTGTTAAAACCATGGGGACCAAAGCCCTAAGAGCAATGATGAACCAGTACCCTGCACAACTCCCGCTGATTCATCACGGTCCACTGGCTGTTCGAGTGATGGAGCGAAAACTTCTCTTCCAGGTTTGAACAGGGACCTGAAAGAGCAACCTATGGAGAAAGGGATGGGAGTTTTTGACACTAAGCCAAAGGCTTTGTTGCTGTAACTGCTATATGTGGTTTTAAAGGGGGAATCACCTAAAACAGTGAAATTAATTTTCTTACTTCTTGTCACAACCGTAACATTTTCCTAAAGGTTCTTTGGTGACTTTGGTGCAAGCTGTTATTTTTTTTCTTTTTTTTTTTTCTTTTTTTAAAGTTAAAACAGATTGACTCGTTTTAGTACCCAAACTAAAGTCCAGATTATCCTCTTGGTTCCCAACCCTGTCTCCCCAACCTTTCTCATTATGACATTAACAGGCAACAGCATTCGGATTGAGTGTGGCCGAGCAGTGTGCAGGTGGCTCCAGATTCAGAGTGGTGAACAGTCTGGTTGGAGATAAAGATGTTTCTCAAAAGGTTAAAAAATAAAGCATGTCATGGTTGCATGGAAAAATAGCTGGTCCACATGCACACTAGGCCACTCTGCAATGAAACAATTTGAGTGATTACAAACATCTCATCAGACATGGTAATGCCTGCTTAAAACAATCCTAAAGGTGAGCAAAACGCTACTAGACGTACCTGGAGCTCAATCAAACTCCCGCTGGTTCAGGGGGAAGGAGCTGGTTGCCCAAAGGCTGGACAAGCCCCTTATGTCATAAATACTCATGTTTTAAGAAACACAAAACCTTTCATCAACCTCCCAACCAGGTAATTGCACACATTCTCCCTCCAGGCAGAGAGTTAAGTATCATGAGCTTTAAAATTTATATCACAAAGACTCCAGGATGACACCGAAACCTTGGGGCAGGCGATCAGGACTGGAGCTGCTCAAGGACAGCTCCAGCGCCGAGCGGGGGGGAAGGGGGTGATGGCAGGGCACGGATGTTGTCTCCCCAACACCACCCACAATCAACACGACAGAAAACCCAAAAGGGCATCCACCACAGCTTCCGAAACACGCCGTGGGTGAGCACGAAAGAGATGCCCTCCTACACGAATCCAGCGGTGCACCAAACACCCCAAAGGTCTTCCTCATGGCAGCAGGAGGAAAACACCCAGATGCTTTCCTCGCACAGGTAACATCCCGACCGCATTAATCTGGGAGAGAAGCCGGGAGCCTCGGTCGCGGCATTCCCTCCACCTCCCAACACCCGCTCCACAGTCGCCTGCCGGAACGCCTACAAAAATACCTTCTGAAATTTTGGACAAAATGCGATAAAAACGCAAAAAAAAAGATCAGCAGCCTTGAACGGGCAGAACACAGAGATGAGGAGTGGGTTATTATTCACTGCCATTAATTCAGAAGGCTGAGCACTCTGCTGTCCTGGGATACTCAGGTTATCTGGTCAGCACAAAGCTACAAAATGAATAACAGATCTTCTGCCCTTCACCAGCACGTGACCGAGGTCTGCCCGGTTATCGAGATTTTACCCATAAGCAGACTATTGTTTCCAACTCAACAACCAGGAGACGCCAACTTTAAAACCTCTCTCCCTCCTCACACACAGACCAGCGATTCACGTGGAGCTGATTTTTGCCATAAATGCTCTACGGCGGCGCTGCTCGGCCTTTGGACCGAGCACGGGCAGAAGCCAGTCCTGAAAAACTCGTGATAAGCAGAAACTGATACATTTCATCATAAGGTTCAGGGTGGGGGTACTTTTGTATCACGTTTAAGTGCAACACAAGCCTTTTCTAGACTACTTAAAGGTCAGGGTGCCGGATTTTGTTTGTGCTGATACTCGTAGTTCCAGTCTCCAACACTCGAAGCAGCTGACTCATACGGACTCGGGAGGTTGGTCCTTTCCTAAGACATACGGAGATATTTTGGGCATAGTTTAACACGATAACCAGACTCCTATAACATTACGTACTGGAGTTAGCAAGAACTACCAGAAAAGGACTTTACAAAAAACTGGGGCAACTTGGAATTACTATTGGTCAGTCCCTCTCACCAATTTCTGCTTGTTTTGTTTGGTTAATTGTCCAATGCACTCTATTCCAGACCCTCTTGCTCTTCACCACTGTCCCCTCTGGCATCCATTCTTTTCTCTTTATGGCTGTTGTAAATTCTCCTCATCTCTTCTTCGTACTTGATAAAATTTTCCCCGAACCGTGTCCACGCTTTGTACGGAACTGTGATGGTGTTACGGTAGGGCGGCCTCACCTCACTTACCTTCAGGAAGATGCCGTACCTGTTGGATCCCACGTCGAAGTAGAAGCGCTTGTTGTCCACTCGGAAGGAGGTGCCCTCGGGGAGCTCCGGGGGCTCGTCACCTCCCCCCCGGCGATCCTCTATGTCCCCCTCGCCGTATTCTTCAATCAGCTGGACCAAAGCATCCCTGAACTCAATCATCCCTTGCGCCGGGAGGACGATCGTCTGTTCCTGTCCCAAGCTGTGGCCAAAGTAACCCATCATGCCAGGTCCCCTGCTCATGGTCTGCCTAATCCGCAAGAAGCGCCCGCGCTGGTTCTCCTTCAGGTCCAGGTAGTACTTCCTGTTGTCCCTCTCGATGTACTCCGTTTTGAGGACGCTGTGAGGGGGCTCTTCGGAGCCCACGGACGCTGGGGGCGAAGGCGGCGGGTGCTGCGGCCGCCTCCGGGGATGCTGCTCCTTGTCATTGCTGTGCTCGTGCCGGTGGCCGTGGCCGCCCTTCAGGCCCAGGTGGGCGTAGTGCTCGATGAAGTCCCCCAGGCAGTCCTTCAGCTCGGCAGCCACGGACAAGGAGAGGGTCAGCTTGCTCTTCCTGATGTTGTCCTGCCTGCCTCTTCCTATCCAGACCTCGGCGATCTTCAGGAAGCGGCCACGGGAGCTCTGTTTCACATCCAGATAAAACCGCTTCTTCTGGATGTCCACCCTCTTGGAGGCCAGCTCCTGGATCTCCATGCAGCTCCCCTGGGAGGAGGCCGGGTAGTGGTACTGCTGTTGGGACTGGGAATAAATGTTCCTGTGCAGGCCAGAGCCTCCCAGGTTCCTTCCTCCTCCTCCTCCTCTCCCTCTTTCCATCTTTACCAATCAGCTGGAAATAATATACAACAGAGACACAGATGACAACATCAGCATCAGGGGCCTGCTCGGCTCCTCGGCGGCGGCTCCGCTCGGCGCTGCTCTCCCTACAAAGGCTCCTGCATCCCTCTCCGCTGCCACTGGCACGCAGCATCGCAGCCCAAGGATCCCGGGCGCTCTTCCCCTGCCGTGCTCCGGCTCCCGGACAAGGGAGCCCTGATTCCAGCGGCACTCCCCAGCAGCACTCCCTGCCCTGCAGCCCCCCTGTCCTGCCCCTGAGGCACTACAGATCCTCCAGCCGTCCCACGGGGGTGGGTTACGGTGCCCTGTTTTGGGGGCACTCACCCCTCTCCCAGGACTGCCGCTCCCCTCTGCAGGGTCTGTCTCCGTGCCGCTGCGTTCCCCTCCATCACCCCCTCTGCTCCACCTCCCAGGACACTGGGGGGCACTGGGGTTCCCCGCAGCACTGCCCTCCTGCCCCCCGGTACCCAAGGAGCCCC
>VZTI01001774.1:45781-75600 GCA_013397865.1 Struthidea cinerea | reverse complement strand
CGGCGGCGGCGGCGGCGGCAGCGCGGGGGGCGCCGGGGGGTGCGCGGCCCTCACGGCCGCGGGACTACAGCACCCACAATGCCCCGCGGCCGCCGCTGCACTGCGCGTGCGCGTCACCTCGAGTAACCTGAGCGGAGACGGGGGGGTGAGGGGAGCCATCAGTGACGTATATACAGCGCGACCCGGCGTGATGCTCAATGTGCGCGCCGCGCGGGGTTTGTGAGGGAGGCCGGGCGCTCCTCGCTGCTGGGCGCGGAGAGACTGCGGCGGCGGAAGGAGCCCGCTCTGAGCCCCTGGGCAGCGCTCCGAGCTGCTGACGGCCTGCTGCGGGCTCCGCCGGCACCGCGGGACCGCGGCCCTGCGGGCTGCGGAGGGAGCACGCCGCGGCCTGCTGTGCTGGGGGCACTGGGGGACAACAGGTGAAACGCTGAGGGCACTGCTGGAGGTACTGGGAGCCCTGCGGGGTCAGGCGGGCAGCGCTGTGGACTGTGGGGAGGACAGGAGGTACTGGGAAGTAGCCGCTCCGAGGCGGTCCCGGCTGCCTGCGCAGCGCTGAGGCTGCTCCTTCCTGTGGCAAATAAGGCGTGTTACTCCGTGTGTGAGGACTTGTCGGCGGCTCCATGTCCCCTGCCGTTTATCCCGAGGACTCCCGAGCTGGATGGCCGCTTGCCGTTGGATGCTGAGCGATCCCGAGTTCCGCATGTTGGCTTAACACTGGGCAGGTGGGTGATGCTGTGGTGTGAGGTGCGACGGGATCGTGTGTGGGTACCAGAGGTGCTCTGGCACTTCCAGATGGGTTTGGGGGCTGTGGGTGCTCCAGCTTTTGCACTGCTCTTTTCTGTTCCTGGCAGTCCCAGTCCAAAGAACTGAGTGGCTGTAAAGGAGACCTTTTGCCATGTCTCTGTTTTAGTGCTAAAATCCTTTTTGGAGTTGAATTGAGGGGGGCGGTTGTTTGTGCTGCTGCACACCAAGGGAAAAATTCTGCTTAGCCTTGATAATCAATTAAAAAATGAAAAGTTTTCTGTAACCTTGTTCAGGCCTGATGGTGGGGACAGCTCATCTGCATATAAGCTGCTGACTGTTCTAATTTCTTGGGGTTTTCTGTTGTGCTTTTTTTAATGCAGAAGTAACAGAAATGTGGGAAAAATGGATGGGGTAACTGCTGGCCTGCAGGATAAATATCCCCGGTGGATGCTTACGGAAAGCCAGGAGGAAGCTTCTTCGGGGCATAAAAAGGTGGGTCATGGCTCGGGGCTGCTTTGCAGGCTGCATAATAACCCAAATAATCCATTTGGAGCATGTGCTTTTAGTTAGGCCTGTGCCTGTAAGGGAATTGTGGTGTTCCTGCTGCTCACGCAGGAGTGTGGATTCTACATCAGCAGGGGTGGGGGATTTCTCATCCGTATAACTTGAGAGCTCCACAGGGAGTGACCTCGAGTTGTGGCCTGGCAGGGGAGTTGGTTCTGGGAAGGCCCTTCAGATGTCCTTCACATGTTAAATATTCCAGGAAGTTTTGGAGCTCAGATGCGTCAGGTGAATTGATTGTTCATCCATTTTTGATCTCCCATGAGTGTTACTGTGTCCTTGGATTTTCTTTTTTTTTTGTTTTCTATGTGTACGAGCAGTTCAGCATAAAAATGCCCGCGAGAAGGGGCCACCCCTGTAACACCTAAAACAGCTTCAACAGTTAGAAAATTAAGTAATGAGGGGGAAAAGCAGAGGATTCAGTTCAGCAGCTTTTACTCCACAAAGTGGGAGTGAATGATTAGTTGATGAAGTAAATGATTAGTAGCTTGGCTATTAAAAATTATCAGGTGAAACAATAATAACTTAGTTTTTGCTCCCTGAGTGTTCAGTGAACAAAGAGTTCTCAGTGAGAGATGTTGGGGCAGGAACCCAAATGTTTTGATAAAGGGAGTGTGCGTGTGAGCCTGGCCGGGATGGATGTCCCTGGTGAGGACAGGCGTGGTGGGTAACCAGATCTCTCCCCAATTTCGTTTGCCAGAAGCCTGGTATCCAGAGGAGTGTTCTGGAGGACGGGCTGCCGTTCCTGGAGTTCTGTGGCTCTGTTGTTTATAGCTACGAAGCCAGTGACTGTTCCCTTCTCTCCGAAGATATCAGGTAGTGGCTCATATTCAGTTTTTTTTTCTTCTTGCCTTTGAGTGCTCCTTTCTTTTTGGAAGGGGCTTGGCTCTTGGGAATAGTTTCCCGTTTGGCCTTGTGGGTGGGAGATGCCGTTGCTGAACCTTTCAGTCCCTCAAAGCAGCAGCTGTGAAGGCTCTAGTGCAGGTTCATTGCCTTTCACAGTATGAATAATTCCATGAGCTTCAGTGACTTCATGGAGAAGTGTTAATTCCTAAGTTGGGACTGTATGTTTAAAGAAAAGACAGTAAATTTGTGGTGCAAATACATTATTATTTTTCCCCTTTTTTTGTGTAGCGCAGCTCCTGTTGCTGAGGGAAAAAAATCTGTACAAAACTTCCAGTGCTGTGGGATAAATAAAGGACTGTCTTTCAAGGGATCATGGGGTGAATCAAGAAGAACCTTTTGAGGGAATAAAAACTATTCCATCATCTTTTGCCTCTGGCTGTCCTTGAGGCCTGTGTGGCCAAGTTTTAGTAGGGGGGGCTAAAGGCCCTGTCCCTGTTGCGGTGCTGAGGGGGAAGAGGTGGGAAATTTGGGAGTCCAGTTGAGCCAGGGAGAACAGGGAGTGATGTGGGAAAAGTGTTTTAAGATGGTTTTATTTCCCATTTTCCTACTCTGATTTGTGTAAATCGGTTCATTTGGATGCGTTTGCTTTGCCCATGCCGGTAATGGCTGAGCGGCCTCTCCCTGTCCTTCTCTGCACCCACAACCTGCAGTTGTTTATAGACAACGTGCTACTATTTGCAAGCGGATCTGCAGAGTTTGGAAGCATTTCATGTGGCTCTGTGGGTCAGCACGAAGTGGTCTGTGTTGTGAGATGGCTTCTGTGCCTTGCACATGTGAAATGAAGAGAATCGCAGCCGGTGCACCTTTCACCTTCCTGTGAGGTGACTGAAAGTTGGTGTTTTAAATGCTGACAGAACAACAGATAAATGTGAGGGCTATCTGTTCCTTTCCAGGCAGAGTTTATCAGCTGGGGCTGCTGTTGGGTTTGACATTGAATGGCCACCATCATACACGAAAGGGAAAATGGCCAAAACAGCCCTAATCCAGATGTGTGTCACTGAGGACAAGTGTTACCTGTTTCACATCTCCTCCATGGCAGGTACTGTACTTCCTCTCTTATTTAGGGCATGAACTGCTCGCTGTTTCTTCTAGTTAAGTTTGAACTTAAGCCTTGAGCAATGGCTAATATATCCTACTACATGGGACAGTAAAAATCCAACCTTTTTCTCCCCTTTCCCACCTAAAATAAGGGGTTTTATTCTCTGGGTGATGCCCATATGTTAAGACAACCTTAGCTTGCCATGTGTGCTCGAAAACAGGGTGTAGGTTCTGAACAGGGCAAAAGAGTCTTACTTGGGGATTATTTTTCTGTCTGGGAGAGAATATTTTATTCCAACTTTAAAAATTTAACTCCCTGCTCCTATAATGAGTTTTCTGTTCAGTGCCAAAATAAACAACCTAAATAGAGCAGGCTGTGGGGGGTTTTTTTTGGGTTTTTTTTTTTCAATTTGGCTTCAACAAAAAGCCTCAAAAATGATGACTCTTGTGCTGTTTATTCCCAATACCTGCATTATATGACATTGGTTTTTCAGTTTTGGGAAAGAATACTGGGTACCTGGTGTGATGCAGCTGTGGGGAGAGAAGGGGGTGTGCTTAGCAGAGGCTGAATTCATTATGGATGTGAATAAAAGCTTCCAAATAGGGAAAATAGGGATGAGGGAAGGAGATGGCAATTTTATAACCTTTGCTTTAAAATGTTAGATTGAAACTATGCCTGTGAGAGGTTTCTGATTTCCCTGGGGGACTCATGCTGAGGTATAACAGCGATAATTTTAATGTTGGTGTTCAATCCTTTGTCATTTAGAGCAAATGGGGTGGAAAATTTAATTGCTGGAGGCTATTCCGTCAGGGAGGCGCAAGAGCACAAAGGAAAATGATGTGAGGAGAGGAAGCTGAGGGAAGAAGAGCCATGAAGAGCTGAAATGCTTTTGATTCTGGCAGGGGAGATGTTTGTGTGCTGATGCTGAGTGTGGCTGCACGTGGGCTTCTGTGTCGCAGCAGAAGCTGGTGTTTCCTTCTGGATGATTTTCCAAAATGCCTGTTCTTGCCAGTGGGAGATGCACTTTGAACTGAGTGACTTGTGCAGGAACCAGAGCCAATTTCTGGTTATTATGGCAGTGTATTTGATCTGCAGAAATGCTGGCCAAATCACAATAAAAAGCAGTAAGTCCTAGCAAAAAAACTTTCTCCTACAGGAGGAATTGAGAGTTCTTGGACTGTATATAAATGACAAAACCACATTTATTTATTGGGAAGATTGTTCATAATTTTTCATTTTTTAGTAGTTTTTTATTTCCTTACAGATTTATTGAAGTGTGACCTGTTTCTCAGATTGTAGTTTCTGCACAGTCTTCAACTTAAGACTTTTTGGTTTTTGTTTTTTGTTAGTCGCTTTTCTAGGAATGAGGTGGTGGAAATGGGGCACGAGTCCTCCACTGGGAAGTGCCCATCCTTGAAGGTTTTAATGATGACTCCCTCAGGTGAAAATCCCTTGCACGTTAAATCAGCTGCATATGTCGGAGGCTTTTATTTGATTGAATTCTACCTCCTTTGGGGAGGATTTTCCATATTTTGCAATGGCTCACAGGCTTTGGGAATGCTGTAGTTCGTCTGCGTCTCACAACACCAGGCTGCTACCGTTTTGGGGGTTTTTACCAGTTATTTTTTAATACTTTGGGTTGCACCTGCGATTTCCCAGTCCACAGCACAGCTGACTGTGGCAGTAGCAGCAAATGTACCTGTACAGTGGCAGTGGCAGCCGTCAAAGGGCAGAGATGATTGTGCTAAAACAAAATCGGTGATGCCAAGTGTTTGTTGAAGTACATAAATACATATTGCAGGACTGAGAAAAGGCCATGTTTGAAGTGAAAACCAAGGCAGGTGAGCACTGTGTGCTCGTGCAGCACCGTGTGTTTGCAGGTACTAGATTTGCACTTGAGACTAATTCAGGGTATCCAGCTGTGGGGTCCTGAAGGTATGGATTTAAATAAGATGTTCTGAATTTTAAATGGGAGCAAACACACAGGGGAGGAAAAGGCTGTTATTGTTCAAGGATGAAGTGTCTGTGGCTGTTCCTCCTGTGGAAAACGAGATGAGAAAGCTGCCTGCTTTAATTCAGTCCTGTAAGCTTGAAAATACGCTTTGATCCGGGATTGCTGTGCCATCAGTTTGGGAGAAATCAAAATATAATGCTCAGTATCTGTGTGCATCTTTGAACATTGTGGGTTTTTGCTTGCTGACAAGACTGACATGTTTGGGCTTGGCACAGCATCTGGCTGGTGAATTCTGTTTTCCGAATGCTGTTGTTGGAGCAGCCCAGCTTTAGCTCTGAGTGTGTCTCCAGAGAATCTGTGCTCCTGATGATTTCCCATGCTTATGGTTTAAACTGTTGCCCAGAAATGTGAAATAGCAGAAACTGTGAAGAAATGATGTGGAAAACAGTAAAATAATATTTGATTTCATGTTGTGAACATTGAATTTTGAGGATTGAAGTGTCTTTTCCAGTGGGGGGTTGCCTTTTTGTTATGCCATTTAACAATCAGAAAGGCAAATAAGGTTTTGGGGTTTTTTTTTTTTTTTACTTGGTTTGTCTTCAGGTTGCTTTTGTGTATTTCAAGTATTTTCTTCTTGCTTGTCTGCAGATGATCCATCACCACCGGCTGATGTTTTCAGTCATTCCAGGGAGAGGTCACATAAACAGAGGAACTTTGGTGGCTTTTCCTTTAAAAGCACAGGGTTTTGCAGATGGCCTTTGTGCTTGGATTTTGTCATTTCCATTAGACTTTCTGGCATCTTCCAGTATTTCGTTTCTCATATTTGGGCTTAATCTATTTTAGGTTTTCCCAAGGGACTCAAAAGGCTGCTCGAAGATGAAACAATTAAAAAGGTTGGCGTAGGAATTGAGGGAGATCAATGGAAGCTGATGAGTGACTTTGAAATCAAACTGAAGAGCTTTGTGGAGCTGGCTGACGTTGCTAATGAGAAAGTAAAACTTAAAACCTTTTTGTTGTGGGAGGGAGTCTTGTTATTGTGCTGCGCGAAAGGAGGCTTCCTTGTCTTCGTAGGAGTTCAATTCCCATAGCAAATGTGTTCTGTGGAATAAAGCAGAGATCTATTGTAACTTATTTAGAAACTGCTTAAACATCTCTCAAAGCCTGCAGAACTAAATAATGTCTTTCAGTGAGCCAGTTTTTAATCAACATTTGTCCCCTTTTGGGTCTGTTCACTTGTCGTATTTACGAGATGTAGCTTTTGAATTCAGCTGCAAGTGCTTTTCCTTTAATTCTTAGTGATGGAAATGGCCAGATTGTTCTGCTGGCAGTGGTGTCATTGTCCCAGCAATGGCTGAACCTTATAAACAGGGTACAAGAAGGCAGCCCTGCTGCCGTGGCTTGCTGGCTGCTGGAGGGAGGCATCAAGGTCTTCCTTGAAGTCCTCCCTGCAGAGGTGTTCCTGCCACACAATCTGCAGCTGTAGAAATACCTTGGTTGCTGTGATTCTCAAGCCGGTGTCACCTCAGCTCCGGTGTGGATGCAGTTTCCAGCACTTGCTGACCTGTTGTTTACGAGTTGTGCTGTGTTTGGCACACCCTGAATTTCAGTTTTGTTTCAGAGATCGTTTGATGCAGGGACACCTGTGCTGTCTTTTTGGGGAAGGGAGCCAAAGGTTCATTGCCTTCCAAATCATTCTTATTTCTAGCACGTCCCTTAAAGCTTTTCTTTCTGTGTGCACCGGGCTTTTCCTTACCTGTGCTTGGTCTCTCCACGCATTTCTCATTCCTCTGGCGATGCGGCAGCAGCACTTGGAGCAGTGCTTTCCATACGAGCCACTTTAGAGTTTCGCTTCCTACTGGATTGGAAATGGTACCAATTGACTGGTTTGCTCAAGCAATGAGAGGAGCTGTCACTTCTCAAATTTGGAGTTTCCTCAGTCACCCCCCTTTTTTTATTCCCATCATTCAACTCAGGATAATTTGTTACGAAGATGAGCAATGTGATCTCTGATCACATTGCTTAAAAGTCTTCTGCTAAAGAGGAAACAAACCAAAAATAAACTTGAAAGAGAACAAAAGAACAGGGTTATATATAATGGCACAAAAGGAGGGGAAGGGCTGGGGGAGCCTAAAAAGAACAGTTGGGAGGGGTTTTTTTATACCAGATTGAAAGCAATGAGCTGATAATGCTGCACTGCTGCTGTTCGGCTCCATGGTCGTGCATGTTTTCCAAGCTGGAATAGCAACAGGCTGTGCTTATGAGCCCTAGGTCCTTGGGCTCTGAAGCAAAGTTTCCCAAACCAGCTCTCCAGACAATAGTGTGCAGCAGCTGTGATTGACAAGGGATTGCAAAAGCAATTGGAAGCAGCAGCGTGGTGGAGTGGCTTTTGGAGACCTGGGATGAGCTGCTTCCCAGCACTCGGGATAGTGGTCAGCGTGGGCTATAGCTGTGCTCTTCTGCTTTGTGCTTGTCTTCAGGCTGACAAAAGATGTCCAGCGCTCACAGGCAGGCTTTAACATTCCTGTGTTTTTATTAGATAAATCCCTGGTGTTTGATACGGAGTTTTTCTAATTAGAAAGGCAAATAACAGAAAAATCCTGGAGGAGAAGGGGGGGGGATGCTGTTTAAGTCTAGGGCTTTTATTTTATCAACCCAGAGGTTGTTTTGTACAGATATTTCACATTTTTGGTGGTATGACAGCACTGAGAAGAGCTACTGCTTTGAAAAATGAATTATGTTTTGACTAACCCAGGGCTCTTTGCTTCTAACAAGGGATTGAGTACACTATGCTCTTTCTGGGGAGGTGCAGGCGCTTTCCTTTTTAAACAAATCCTCTGCTTTTGGTGTTTTGTTTGGTTTTTTTTTTTCCCAGCTGAAGTGTAAGGAGACGTGGAGTCTAAATGGCCTGGTGAAGCACCTTTTTGGCAGGCAGCTGCGGAAGGATCAATCTGTCCGCTGCAGCAACTGGGAAGAGTTTCCACTCAACGAGGAGCAGAAGCTCTATGCAGCCACAGATGCCTACGTATGTACCACACAGGATCACCGTTCCAACCTCTGGGAGTAAATCCCTTCTCCAGTGTGCTCTTAGCTGCCGGTTATTTCTTTATTCCCATGTCTGCAGGTGTTCCCTTTAGCCTGTTATCATTTTTGGATGCGTTTCCTTCTGGTTTTGTCATCTTTCTTAGCTGCTAATGAATCCAAATCCTGTTAAATATGGTGTGTGAGGTGAAATTCAAAAGCAGCTTAGAAGAAATACAGCCTTCACTGGTGGCTAATATAGGAGAACCACAATATGGATTACCAGGAAGAGCTCAGTTGCATATGAGTTTTGTGGTTCTCTAGAAGCCCCTGCTTTTCCATTATTTTGGATGAAGTTTGGTTTATCTGCAGTTCTGTGAAGGGTTTTACCAATATGCTACCGGGTGCCACTTGCTTCCTGGGAGAAAATTCCTTAGGGCAGGAAAAAGAATCCCTTCAGGCTCTTATTTTGAGGCTTAGAGGAAGGGAAGTGGGACAGTGGTTTCTTTTCTGACTTCTAGTTTAGTTAGAAGTTCAACCATGGAGGGTTTAACACCTGTGAAGACCCAAACCTAAGAAAAAGAAGAGAAAGATTTTAACTTTTTTTTGTGCCTGATTCAGCCTTTGTAGACAGTTTTTTCCAGGCAGTGCATCTTTCCCACTAAGCTCTGTTCACCTGGCCTGCCTTTTGGAGCCTCCTAGGAAAACATGAGGGAGTGCCTTGTTTCTTTTTCAACACGTGTAGCCTAATTAGCACACTTCTGGCTTTAGGCTGTGTTTTTCTGTTAGAACTCATTATTCATACCAAGGGAAATATTAAACACACTGAATCCATCTTGGTAGGTTTGTAGCTCTTCTCCTGGAGCACAGCATGAAATCTGAATGAGGTGAGCAGATGGTGGGACTGGGAGCTGAGTACTGGGGTCTTTCTGTGTGCAGCAAGCTTGCTGAGATGAACCGCTCTGGGATCTGTGTAGGAGTATCCATTCCAGAGGGAGTCCCAAGTCAGCATTTGGCCCTTAGTGCAGCATTCTGTAACATGTAACCTGGTCCTGATGGGCGGTGGAGCCAGAGTAGTGGTTAGTATGATGTGAGCTGTGTTCCAGTTTGGAATTCTGCTGGTTGCACTGTACTGGTGCCATGCTTTGCCTGATTAACTCCTGATCAATTTTTGTTGTTGTTGTTTCTTCTCTGTGGAGTACTGAGTACTAATTACTTCCTTTCTCTCCTAGGCTGGCTACATTGTTTATGAAAAGCTGAAAAATATGAATAATAGTGACGGGAAATTATTTAGTATAAGGAAAGGTAAGTTGTCCATCCAAGCATAAGGAATTCATTCCATGTACAATTGCATATTCCACTTCCCACCGGTATTTTAATAGTATCAGGATTGTTTGGCTTCTTGGTGATTAGAGATGACTTGCAGGGGAGCAGATAGTAAAAACTCTTGGATGCCCAGGGTAACCATGCTCTGTGACTGTTTTCCTGTCGTTTGTTTGTGTTTGTCTCTGCTGTACAGAGATGGGAAGAATTCCCGCTGTCATTCCGGTTTGTTTATGGAAACACTTCAGTGAGTTAATTTCAATGCTGCTGATGCAGGGACAAATACGTAATTTAAGATGAAATAAGGCCACAAAAAAAACCATGTTAGGAAGTTACATTTTTATTGAGGCATAAAAATAGTTTTAGAGCAGTTTAACATTATTTACTTCATCAGAGGAGATGTTAAAATCTTAGTTTTTGTTCAGTTCTATATTTCATAAAGAAGATATTGCAGGTAGCTTAAGGCTGAAAAAGAGGTGGTGAGGGGTTTGTTTCCTTTTTGTTTTGGCTGAATTTTACTTTTTCTGTCAAAGGCAGAAGTGGCAGTGCTATCCCCTTGATACAAGGTGCAGGTTTTTGGCCTTGCTTTAGTCAGCATGTCTGTGTCAGCAGCTCTTTTCCGGGAGCTGGAGGGAAGCAGGGAAGGATCACTTTGCAGTGGTGCCGTTGTGTACCTGTTTTCCCTGAGCACGTGTAATGGAAGAGATGCAATGCTAAGTATGTGGAAGCTTGGCCTGATTCTCTGTGCTTGATTTTTTAAGCCCTGGGAAATGCTGTCTTACCAGCTGTAGAGCTTGTAGGAATGCAGTTACAGGAATGTGAGTTATTTACACGTAGATGTTAGACCCCAGTTATTAGGGAATAACCAATTGTTACGCTTGTTACAGATGCCACATCTGAGGGTGTGAAGGAGCGCTTGGCTTCTCTGGCTGAAGAGATAACAGACCTGGCTTCTCACATCCCTGACTCTTCTGGACAGCTGGAAAACTTCCAGAGGTCAGTTTTTTGCTGACTTGTCTCTACCTCCACAATCAGCTTTTGATCTCTGAGGTCCCACACAATGAAGTACATGTGTGTGAACAGCCATCTGTTTTCTGTTTGTTTTCTTCCCAGAATGTGTAGTTTTTTTATATGTAGGAATATGTGTTTTCACTGGTATAATTGCAACAGATTTGACACTGAACTTGGCTGAATTTCGTTCTGGAGTGTAGTGACTGCCTCTGTAATTTTGTTTTACCTTCCTTGATTTTACATCCTAGGGCTGCAGAAATACTAGCTGAGATATCAGAGAATGTCAGTGCCTTAAAAACCACCCTGATGGGCTCAGGTTCCCCTTCTGGACTGGAGAGGAGCCGTGGTGCAACTACAACACATTTTGAAGTCAAGTCAGCAGATGTCAAAGCACAAAAAGCAGAATGTGCTGAGCAACCTGAAGGTGACCTCAACATCTGCTCTGATGCTACGCTGGCTGCCCTCTGGGAGGGAGAGGTGAGTGGAGAGGAGGCACAGAGAGGTAACACGGCTCTGGAAAATGGAGCGCCAGCAGCCAGACTTACGGACAAAGAGGACAGAGACGACTTCATGTCCCTGGACATTACTGAGCAAGAGCTTCAGTTCTTGGAATGTCAGGCTGCGAAGGAACTGGTCAATGAAGCTGCACCTGAGGTAATGCAAGCTTGTTACTTTCTAATATTTCTTTCAGATGTTTTGTTTTAAGTGGACAGGCCTCAGAGCTGAATGTGGAGCTTAACTATCTTGGGTAAGAAGTTAAAGCGTGCAGAGAAGTGGCTTATAGGAGGTACGAAAGGTTGGAAGGTCGTGGGTAAAATAGAAACTACTTTGCTGCTGAGAGAATCGTGTTGATTTTGTAGGAGGCGTGTTCCACAGACAACGAACAAAATGTTTCCTGTGTCATTGAGAGTGATGAAGAGCTGGAAATGGAGATGCTGAAAGTGAGTGCCTCAGGGTTTATTTTTCAATTTTTTTCTAATGATGCTGCTCTGGGATCACAGTGGAATGGAGCACAGTTAAGGGGAGGGAATATGAAACAAAACGTTGTTGCTTACAGATGATGGACAGAATAAACACATGGATACCTAAAGAATTCAACTTGCTGGTGTTAGACTGGATTATCATTTGCATCCTGTGGCATCTTTGCTATACCAGCTTGGACTTGATCCACCCACTAGATTTAAGTTGTTATAACTAGGTTAAAACTTGGTCCCCGTATCCTATTACCTCGGATGGGCATTTTATCTACCCTTTCATGCTCCAAAATAACTTTTTTCTTCTTAATTTCTCAGTCTCTAGAAGACGTAGGTGATTGTAAAGGAGTTTTACCTGAAGGAGAGTCCAGTAAAGCCAGGAAAACTCCTGACACAGAAGTGGATGTAGCACCAGATGGTGATGAAGATGAAGGCATTGAGGAAGAGGAGGAATATTTTGGTATGGTTTTTTTTGAAAATCTTAGTGCTTGATGAAATAAATCTTTAAAAATCACTGTCTGTAGAAGCAGCTGTGGAAGCACAGTGATTTTTAGTGGCTGGTTTCTCAAACCAGGAAGAGAAAGCTCACCTGGGTTTCTAAGGGGGAACTTGGACTGCGTCAAGATGAAAATATAAAGGTGTGCTTGGCAAAAGAGAGCAAAGTTCTGCCATGATCAGCTGATGTCTGCTTAGTGGGAGTAAAACCGATGTGGGGGTGTGGAGGCCCTGCAGAGCCGAGGGGACCTGCTCAGAGCACAGCAGCGGGGAGGTGTCACCTCCCGTCTGCCTTTGTTCTTCTCCTGTTGCTGCTTCATGGCAGACTTGTTAAGAAATTCTGCCTTGGGAGGGATTTTGACCTGCTTTGGGGTTGTCCCTGTGGAGAGAAATCAAACGGGGAAAAGAAGCAGAAACGTGAGGAGAAGCACACCTTGACTTGTCTGGATGAACCTGTTCCAGGTGATGCAGTTATAATGCATTACAGTGCTCTTGCTTTATCTCATTAATCAAGCCATATGCTCTCCTCCTCATGCAGGGTCTCTGAGGAGCCTCTGCTTTTTTTAGTCCTTCATTCTAGCCTGAAAATATCTTGAGTTTGATGTCTCTCTTTTCACTGGAAATGCCCCAATTCTAACCCCTGGGCATCACGATCCACGAGCAGACTGTTGTTTGTGGAGACAGTGCTTTATCTTTTTAACATTGAATCCCAAATGAGTGTTTTCTCCTCTCTCCCGCTAAAGATCCACTGCTGCCAGAACCTGGAGAAAGCCACGTCACATGTCTGAAGACCTATTTTGGGCATTCCTCATTTAAACCGTGAGAATATTTTCTGTTAAAATGGGCACTCTGGGGTATGTGTTCTTGCCCTTCTTTCAACCTGGCTGATGTTTTTATTACTGCTTACTTGAAAAAATGCCAACAAAGAAATCCAGGTCTTGTTCACAGTCTCTTGTATTGAAGAGAATTGATCCACGAACACTGTGAAAACTGCAGGTGTTATTTGTGATCTCCTGTGAGTGTCTGCATCAAGTGCTGCCTGCCTGAGTCCTGTTGGAGATCCCCACTCTGGCACTCGTGGCCCTGCCCGCAGTACTTGGAGTGTCCGAGTGGCTGCACTGTGCAGAGACAACAACTCTAAGGCAGCCTCAAGAGTCCCTTTAACCCACAATTCAACAGAATATGCAGTTTCATACAATTTACTTTTTATCTGTGGTGGCAAAAATCAAGTATTCCCCTTTGTTTAATTTAAAGGGTCCAGTGGAAAGTGATCAATTCTCTTTTAGAAGACAGAAGAGATAATCTTGTTGTCATGGCAACTGGTAAGTTACCATTGCATCCTAAGAAACAGCAAAAAGTTGTTCCCTTTTTGGGGGAGAGTAGTAAAACAAACGTGACTTGGTTTTTTGGGCTCACTAAGGGGTTGGAATTGTCTGTTGTAGCCGCAGAGAAAGCGCAATGCCTCACTTCTGCTTTTTTTTTCCCCCTTTCAGGCTATGGAAAAAGCTTGTGCTACCAATTTCCTCCTGTTTACACTGGACACACAGGAGTTGTCATCTGCCCTCTCATCTCGCTGATGGAGGACCAGGTGCTGCAGCTGACGTGAGTGACGCGGCGGCGGTGGCGGGCTGCTGCTGTGCTCCCCGTGGGCTCCCAGGGGTTCTGCCTGTGGCGTTTCTGGGCGTCTCACGCCGCAGCTTGGTGCGCAGCAGGCTGTTTGTGGGTCAGCTGCAGAGCATGTGCTTCTCAAGGAAAACGCACAGGCTGTGTCAGCAGTCTCAGATCCCTGGATTTGCCTTGTAGGTGAACCAGAGGCCGAGGTTGCAGAGGATGGATGCTGGTGAGAGGTTTCTGAAGGCACTTATTTCTGGATTCACAGGCCTTTTTGTGTCCAGACCAAAGTGGCGGCGGGGCTGTTTGAGGCTGTGAGAGTCATGTCAAAGTTTGGTAGGGCTTCCTTTGGGTCTGAGAAGTGACATCTGAACCAAGTATAGCTGGAAGCTGTAGGCAATCCGGATCAAAGCTATAGCACAGGCTTTCAAGGGGGTCAGTGTAATAGGTCTCCTAACACCTGGCCTCTTCACTTCTTAAGAGATCTGAGGGGGGAGCTCACACCAAATCACTCTGACACGAGCAGTTTTAGGCATTGTCAAGATAAATCTCTTTGATTTTTTTAATACCTGGTAATGCTTTCTCTACATGCACTCACTTCCTATTGTAAGAGCTATTCACTTCTGACACTTCTTCACTGAAGCTGTGAGAATCATGCTGAGTTGTCTAGTTCATTCCTGCCTTGTCCTGCTTGGGAAGAACAGATCTTTTGTGAAAGAGGGGATATGAAGATGTTTTGAAGTGAAAAACATCAATTATGTGTGGCATTTTCTGCTGCACGTCGTGGCTGTGTGCAGATGAATGGCTGGACAGCCTAAGCTCCTCGACTGTTACTCAGCAGGGTGTCTGTGTGTTCAGCTGCTGCTTTGACTTTTCCACAGTTTCCCTCAGTGGGAGGGGTTTATTTCACTACCTTCCCGGTGGGTCATTCATTTTGAAGGCCGAGGAGACTGAATTTCTACAAACTGCAGCAGTTTGTCTGTCAGTCTGGCTGCAGTTTGGCCTGAGCAGCTATGGAAACCAAGGGCTCCGAGACAATGCAGCAGATCACCAAGTTAACAGGTAAAATACGAATTGGTTGAGCTGGTGACTACTGTGTCATTAAAAAGCAGCTGCCTGATTTAAAATTAGCAGATGCAGCATCAGCAGCCCACAAAGGATTGAACAAGGTAAAAAATGGTGCAAGGCATGCATCCAAATGTGAGGAGCTGCAGCAGTCAATAGTTATAGAAAATACATTTAGCATATTCTTTTGGATGTTTTATTTGTGAACTTGCTTCCTGTGCAAGGAAAATGGTCTTCCTTTCTCTGATTCCTGATTGTACTAATCCCGTGTGTGTCTTGTGGAGACAGCTGGAGGGGAAGTGGAAGAGCATTTGGGTGGCAGGAAGAGCTATGCACCACTCCTGCTTTTTTAGAAGGTGTTTCACACAAAGATCCTTGAAGAAAGTAGTCTCTGACCTCAAAGCTTGTACTTCCTTTAGAAATGCTGGCACAGGCTGGAAGCTGAAGCTCAGAGAGCGAGTCTGTTCATGACTGTGCTTTTTATTTCTGCAGAATGACAGGGATTCCTGCTTGTTTCCTTGGTTCAGCTCAGTCGAAACCTGTCAAGGATTCCGTCAGAGGGTGAGTTTTAGCCAAGCTTTCTGGTACTCTGGGCTGTGACATGGGGGTGCTGCAGGGGGTAGCATGTCTCCCTGCTCCGTCGTCACTGAAACTCCTGGTTCTGGCTCAGCCCTGGAACCTGGCACCCGGGATATTGTTTGCATTCACCCAGGCTGAGAGTGTGGGAGGCTACAGGCCACCCTCCCGTGCCTTCTGGCTGGGAAGATGGGGCTTATTGACTCAGCTGTGTTGTGATTTATACCTGATTTTAGTCAAGTTTTAGACCTATATCTGCCATCAACACAACAGTCCCTTCTTATTCTGAAGGCTGGCAAATCTGTTTTTCCTTTTCCTGCAATGCCTTGCTTTCCTGTGCTTCTGGAATGTTTTCTATGGTCTTCACTTAATTCCTCTTGTTCCCTGTCAGAAATCTGCTCTTGTTATCATACTGTTTTTCAGTGCAGTCATGGTTTTACTGAATTTAGGTGTCCGGGGTTTTCTTTGCTGTGACAGTGTATTTTTTTCTGGTCTTCCAGGGGTCAGTACAGAGTCATATACATGACTCCAGAGTTTTGTTCAGGGAACTTAGAGTTACTTCAGGACCTTGACCAAACTGTTGGTAAGTTGGGGATAAGATTGTGGATGAGTTGATAGACAGCTTAGATTGGTAATTATATTGAAGCCTTTTTAATATTTGAAGACTTTTCACCCATTTCTTGGTGAGTGTAGTGACACCATTTATTCCCACTCATGACACAAGATCCTGCCACTGATGAAAAAATACTATGTGAGTGTTTGTCTGAGACAATCAGGCTTTGTGTTACAATCCAGAATGCACAACAGATGACATCTGTAATGGTTATTTGTGACTGTGATTGAGGAGCAGTGAGTGGGAAAAGGCCCTGTTGGAACTAGCTTGAGATTTTGATCCACCTGAGGCATGTTGGATGTCTGGAGCTCGGATTGTGGTGGGGGGAGACTGTAAAAGTTCTTGGGCCTTTTTTATGAAAGAGGACTTAAAGTTGGTGCAGCAGAAAGTATTCCAGGAACCAAAACTAAAGCACTGCTGGTCACTTCTCAGGAAAGCTTGAGCTTGTCCGTGCTGTGTTGTTGTGTCTCCCAGGTATCACCCTCATAGCTGTGGATGAAGCTCACTGCATCTCCGAGTGGGGCCACGACTTCAGGAACTCCTTCAGAAGCTTAGGCTTGTTAAAGAAGACTCTGCCATCGGTGAGGTTTGGATATGTTGGGTTTCTGATACAAGAAAAGGGTTTTGTGTGATAGTTTGGAAATATCAGCCTTTTAATGTCGTGCTGTGGGTGTACTGACCGTGCTGGTTTGGAGTTGGAGCAGTCCCTGTCAGTGATTGGGCTTTGTGGTTTTTCCCAATGTTTAAACAAAGGATATTCTGCACTTGAACTACCAGAAACTTAGGAAATTTAAACTGCTTTGGATGCCTGTGCTGAGGAAGATGATGTCCCTAAGCTTCTGGTTTAATATTGGGGGATTTTGTTTTACCTGAGTGGCTTGTAGGAGCATGCAACTGATTTCTAGACACTCCTCAAGCAGTTATTGCATAAGCTCAAAAATTTAGGCCTGAACTTAACATGCTTTTTTTGGAAATGTCATCCTATGTGCCTTAATTTAGCTAATCACATCAGTGAATTACTGTGGACTCGTGGAAGATATGTTCAGAATAAAACTTCGTATTTCAAGGGTTCTGTCCCTGTCTGCTCTTTCAAGAGCTTTGGTCTAAACTGTTCAAGAAGCTCAAGATTAACTATATTGTTCATATGACTGAACTTATCCAATGATAAACACATTCAAGTGCCTTGTTTACATCCCATATCAGTTGGCTCTTGAGGTTTTTGATTTAAAAAAAAAATCAATGGGAGGTCGTGGATGTTGTTCTGCTTCTCCTTGCAGGTCCCCATTATTGCTTTAACTGCAACTGCGAGTCCCTCGATTAGAGAGGACATAGTGAAATGCCTGAACCTGAGGAATCCCCAGGTCACCTGTACCAGTTTTGACAGACCTAACCTATACCTGGAAGTTGGACAACAAAGTGGAGACATCTGTAGGGATTTGAAGCAGTTCCTAACCAGGAAAGGAAGGTAAGGATTTAAGCCTGGTTTCGATCCCTCATATGTATTTTTTTTTTACAGGCAGGTGGCTTTTTTTGTGCTGTTATCTTTACTTGTTGCTGCTGTTGTTATTTTAAGCAGTTCTGTGTATGAGTTTGAAGGCCCCACTATCATCTACTGCCCTACGAGAAAGGCCACTGAGCATGTGGTGTCTGCACTGAATAAACTCAGCGTGTCCTGTGGTACCTACCATGCTGGTATGGGGAACAAGCAGAGGAGAGACACCCACCACCAGTTCATGAGGGATGAAATTCAGGTATGTAGGAAACAAAATTCTCTTGGTCCTCTTTAGAATTGCGGAGTTTTTGGTAGAAGGAAATTTTGCAATATCGACCTGTGTTACCCATGTCCTCTGTCTGCAGTTCTGGGCCAAGAAATTGCTGGCCTCTGCTGACAGGAATAAGATTCCTAGCTTACCTTTCAAATTTCTGTAGTAATTCCTTTAAAAATGCTTGGCATCCAAGGAAAATGGTGGTAGCTGGAACAAGATCACAACTTCTGTGAGCTGCTTCTTTCCTAGGCAGCAGAGATTTCCTGGGACTTCTTGTGTTCCTTTTCATGATCTGTTTTGTGCCTGTTGAGAACAACTACTTGAAAACATTCCTGCGTTGGCCACAGCACATCATCCCTCTCACGTTTGTAATCCTATGGCTGTGCTCTGGCCAAACTCAGACTCAGCGCTGTGGGTCTGGAGCTGTTGTAATTCAGGCTGAACTTGGAGTCTGTGGCAGCAAATTCACGCCAAGTGTGTGAGCATTAACCCAGCCATATTCTTTGGGATCACTTGAAGGCACGTGGCTCCTGTTTTGCAGTGTGTTGTGGCTACGGTGGCGTTTGGAATGGGCATCAATAAGGCCGATATCCGGCTGGTTATCCACTACGGTGCCCCGAAGGAGATGGAATCCTATTACCAGGAAATGGGGAGAGCCGGGCGCGACGGGCTTCCCGCTGCCTGCCACGTCCTGTGGGCTGCGGCAGACTTGGCCTGTAACAGGTAAAGCTCTGGGAACAGCCTTTTTCTCCCTCCTCGGGGCCTTTTGCCGTGGGTCTCTGCAGTTCAGTAGCCTGTGGGCTTGGAAGAACCTCTGTGTCTCCTGTTTTACCCTCTTTGGGATAATGTTTAGAAGAATACGAATAAGGTGCTCTCCTGAGCATGCCCCATGCTCTGAGGATCGAGGTGGTGGAGAAGCAGGCAGGCAGCTTGAGTCTGGTTTTTAGTAGGGTATTTTTTCTAGCTCTTCCTGGTGAATTAGAGAGCATTGTCTGGCATATTTCATTTTTGGTGTGGGACAGGGGAATAGTGGTCAGCATTGAAGGCTCTGCATTTTTTGCTCCTGTCTCAGACGCCTCCTGAATGAGATCCACAACGAGAAGTTCCGGCTGTACAAGCTGAAGATGTTGGCAAAGATGGAGAAGTACCTGGTGTCCAATAGCTGCAGGAGGAAGTGAGTGCTGGAACCTATTTAATGCTTTGTCACTGCAGGCAGCTTTGATAAGAGCTGCTGTGACTTGGTCACAGCTGTGGGTTGTCAGCAGAAGGCATCTTGGACTCACAATGAGTTCTACAAGCACAGAACATTCTATTCTATATTAATAAGCGGTATCAAAAGTACAACCTTCAGCACATTTATACGTTTCCTTATTTGCTTTTTTTTTTAAAAAAAAGACATTTTCTTTAGAGGAACCAAGGCTAAATAATTGGTTCCCCAGTGAGTTAATTAATGACGCTGATTTCAACTCCATTTTCTGCAATAAATTTAACGTGTAAATTCTTGGTCTTTCATTGAATTCTTTTCGTTCCCTTGGGTAGAATCATCCTGTCTCATTTTGAAGACAGGCAACTCCGAAAGGTTTCCTCTGGCATCATGGGCACAGAAGAATGCTGTGATAATTGCAGGTCCAGGTAAGCTTTCTTCCCTGAAGGCTGATCCTAGAGGTTATGTTCTCTCAGACTGACTTACAAGGAAAATTATCTAAAAGAATTGACTTCCATGCATCTGATCTTGCAGCTGTTCAGCCTGAGGTTTATTTTTGAACAGCTCTCTAACCTTTTGCTAATGAGTCGAGCAAGCCATGATAAGCTGTAAGTTAGGCTGTGGGAAAGCCTGGAAACAGAGCAGGATCGCAGTTCCTAAAAGGGGCTTAGAGCAACACAACTGAAACTATGAAAAACACTTCTGTTCATCAGTTTAAGCCCTGTTAGGTAATTAATCCCAAAAGACAACACAAATGGTGCGTGGTACCAGGTGTCTAAGGCTGAATTGCCCCAGTGTCCAGGGAGCTGTTCTCCTGTGCTGACATGTGCTCTTTTAACCTTGCTAATAATTTCATGGATGTGCTGAGGGGGACTCGAGAGGCTGATAGTCACAGAGGTATGAGCAGAAAGACCTTCCTCGCTTTCTTCTGTAGTAATAATAAAGCTTTCCCTGAAGTTGAAGTGAAGGATTCCTTGCTCCTGCTGGTAGCCTGATGCTTTCTGATCCCCGGCAAGATGTTAGGCTGTGTTGCTTTCTGGTGAAGTGTTACCAGTTCAGGAATTTCTGTATGTCAAGGATTAGGCCATCTTTGCCTGGCCTCTACTACAACTAAGTGAAAAAAGAATTTGAAATATCATAATTTCCTCTTTGCAGCCGCCTTGCTGTGCTAATAAAGATCCAGGTAGTGAATTTGTATTGCAGAACTGAAATCATTTGAAATAGATCATTTTCCTTTTTCTCCTTAGAACTGGTTTGTGCCAGTAATTTTTCAGTGGGTTCTTTCAGTTGGTAACAAATGCATTAACAAACCTTACGTAGCCTTTAATGGGGTCACTCTTTACTCCTGGTTTTCATTTTTCCTTTATGTTCTTAAAGAAACAGAAAAAAGCTTTTAAGTGCAGTGAGAGAAATGTTGTGCATGCCCAAACCACTGCAAATATTTAAATGCTGAATTCAGAAGATTGCTGAGACAATGTTCTTAACAGCAGGTGTTGCGGAGAACTTACTGTTGGGTTGGGCACTTGTCTGAGAAGTTACAGTGACAGAAATATAAATGTGTCTTGAAGTTACATTGACGTAAATAATTAAATATGTTTAAATGTACAGAACTAGGACTGGC
Organism: Struthidea cinerea; assembly: GCA_013397865.1. Classification (NCBI taxonomy): domain Eukaryota; kingdom Metazoa; phylum Chordata; class Aves; order Passeriformes; family Corcoracidae; genus Struthidea; species Struthidea cinerea. The sequence continues at coordinate 55,119 of VZTI01001774.1, read as the reverse complement.
ATTAGAGACTAAGTTGAAGTCAATCACTTGTGGTTATTTCATTAATCGCTGGGCTGACAACATTTGGAGCAAGGGAGAGGGGACTCAATGTGTTTGTGTTAAACTTGGCTCCCTTTGTGCCTTTCAGAGGCTCCTGCCTTGCAGTCCCCAGTGACTTTGACGGTGGTTTGCAGGACTTTGGGAAGCAAGCACACCAGCTGCTGTCTGCAGTGAGTGCCCTGGATGAGAAGTTTGGGACCAGAATGCCGATTCTGCTTCTTCGAGGGTCTGTAAGTGATGGTGCAGCTCCTTGTGTGTGTTCTGAGGGAAGGGGCTGTGACAGTGTCCCTCTTAATTGATTTATCAATCAATACATGGACATACATTCATGTCAATGCATGTATACCATTTTTCTTGGAGAGATGGATATTTGTATAGAGAGGTAGTCTTGACTTTGGGAAGCTGCGCAGCTCCGCTCCCATGCAACAAGCAAGATGTTTGTCCTTTAATTTTTTAATGAAAATGCATCATTTTGATTGTCTTGAAAGGAACAGCCTTTTCAGAATGAAGGATAAACATCTTGGCTCAATAATTAGTTGGCTTATGTTTGAATGAAGCAGTGGCTTCCACTGTAGCTTTGTGTTGCTGACTGACTTGGAGTAGTGAAGTGGGAAGTAGGGTACCAGAGTGAATATAAATTATTTCTGTACACCTTTAATTTTAATTGTTTTGAAATACTAAGCAAGAAAGTCAGTGGAAATAAAATTAGAATAAAAACAAAATCATTTTTTATGTTTACGAACTGAGGAGAAAAAGAATGACCTGTAGTACTTGATAAAACTGGGTGAATCCCTTGTTTAACCTTTTAATAAAGTTAAGCTGCTGATTATTACACAAGTGTATCTAGGGAAAAATGAACTCGTCACAGCCTTGGCAGAAGGTGGATTAGGAGTGGAATAGGTTAGAGGAGGCTCCTCACATAATGGGCTTTTGGTTTACTGGTTGTACTTTCAGCTTTCCTGCACAAGGAGTGGACAAATCTGACAGATTGTTTCGAAAATTTCAGTGCTCTCAACGCTTGCCAGACCAGTACCGGAGGCACCCTCTCTTTGGCTGTGGAAAAGAGTGGCCAGAGAACTGGTGGAAACAGCTCTGCCAGCAGCTGATAATGGAAGGGTTCCTCAAAGAGGTCTCAGGCTATAACAACAAGTTTGCAACCGTTTGTGTGCTCACCCAGAAGGTAATTCTGGTTGTGAAATGACCCACTGAGAGCTCCTCCTGAGTAATCCATAGCTAAGCCGTGTGGTTTATTTCTTACAGGGTAGAAATTGGCTGTCACAAGCTGGATCTGCCTCAAATCCAAGTCTTCTGTTACAGTCCAGTGAAGCCCTTAATCTGCAGAGACCTTCTACCAGGTAATTGTAGCACACGTGTTCCCTTGAACACTCCTTTACTAACATCAGATCTGTCTCTGAAACCTGCTTTTGGAGAAGGCAGGGTTGAACAGGAGGAGGCTTTGAGATCCTCAGCGTTCTGTTTCTTTTTTCCATGAAGAATGATGCTTCTAATCATTAATCAATAACTTGATTTGCCAAATACATCCCTGTACCAACTTGAAATAAGTTTTCTTAGCAAAATATTGTTTTTTGAAGGGGCAATGTTACTATACAATGGAATTAAGGTATAATTAATTGCATTACAGCAGCAGACGTTCGCCTATGCTCTCCAGGCAGCGCTCCCCAAGCACAAAGAGAACAACACAGTCACCAGGCAAGCAGGTCTGTACCAGTACAACCCTCCAGCAGTGTGATCCATCCTTGCTCATATTAAAAGAAAAGACCCAACTTGCAGACATACCACAAATGAATATTTTATCAGCAGCAGACTCGGTGAAAAGATTGCAAATCAGCATTTGTTTTGTTTTTCTGGTTTTTTATAGATATCTCTATATGAGATGTTCTCCTACGACAGAAAAGGTAAAACTCCGCCAAGAAGCACTAACATACTTAACAGGTACAGTACTTGGAATTAAACCAGATTTGCCTAATTTTGACTGTGTTAATGGGTATACTGCTTGTCCGGTGATCCTTAAAATGAGCATTCTCATGTGAAGTGGGTGTGGAAATGTTTAATGCATTTAAAAAACCGAGTGCCTAAAGCTTGCTGTACACGGCATTATATTTCAAAATATATTGTATTGACGAGATTGAGCAGTTAACATCAGGGAGCACGGAGGGCTCTGCCTTTCCACACTGGTCTGGAGAGGACTGAGACCAAGTCGAGGCTCCCTCAGGTCAAAAGAAATTGAATAACCCCTTGCAAAAAGCAGACCAAGTAATTTGTTTTCCTGGCTCATGTGCTGCTTCAGATTAAATGCACCTTGTATTTCTGAGTGGATTCCTCCTTCAGGCCGCCGTTCTGGTGCTGGCAGATGACAGGAAGAGAGGCTGTGTCACTTAGGTGAATAGTTGCCACTGCAGCCATGTGAAGATGGATTATTTTAGGGACAGTTAAAATCCAAATCAAGTTATTTTACACTACGCTTAGGAAAGGAAGCTCCTAGTCCATCTTGTCTCCTAACAGATACTGCAGTGTAATCATGGCAGTCCAATCAAGGGTAAACGTCCCCGAGTCCATGAACCCATGGACTGGGAGCTGTGCTAATTCCACTCACAGCACAGCAGCTGTGTCCCTGTCTCTGATGGTTTTAAGGTGATCAGTGCTGTTTGCCGGGATTAATGTTCTCAACCATGGGCAAAAATGAAAGGTGGGATGTCACAGGGGACAAGTGACTGTTAGAGCTTGTTTTTGTTCAAGATACGGGAATCCAGCTCTTAAGAGATATTGGTGGGTTGGGTTGGTTTTTTCTACCCAAACTTCCACAGATATGATTTCATCTGCTTGAGCTTGGTACAATAAGAGCGTGTTTGTGAGTTGCAGCACCAGATCAGAGAAACTGTGACATTAAGGATCCTGCTGGTTCTACCCCAACCAGCTCCAGTCCAGCCCGGCTGCAGAGCTGGCATGAGGTGCTGCTGGAGCTGGCAAAATAAGCTGGGCTGCTGCTCTCCCACAGCCTTGAACCAAGTCCCTGAATAAACTGATGTGAAGCAAGGCTTGCTTACAGTTGATTTTTTTGTTAGTGTTTCAGGGCGCTCACCACTGAAATCGCCTTTGAAGCCTCAAGAATCGGGTGTTTCATCCAGAGAAAAAGAACTAGAGGTAAGCTTTTGTGGGATAGGGAGGATATCTCTGAATTGCAGTCAGCCTGCAAACCACAGTTGTCCTGTGTTTGGGCAGCTGGCTTGGACAGCTCTTAAAATTACTGAGTTGTTTTGAATAGAAGTCCCAGAATAGGGCTTAAATACAGTAGGAGGGATTAATGCATTGGAGGGTTTTTGTGTGTTATTGGAAAGATAAGGGAAGTGATAGCTTTTGCTCTTGTAACAATCATACTTATGAGTGGTGTAGAGCTTCTTCCTGAGAATTTGGCTCCTTCCTTCCCAGACTGCTCTGTATGGCAAGCTGGTGACTGCTAGACAGAAGGTCGCTAATGAGAAGGAAATTCCACCAGCTGTCTTGGCAACCAATAAGATCCTGGTGGAGATGGCCCGGATAAGGTAAAGCCAGCATGTAGACATGATGTATAGAGGTTGCAAGCCAAGTCACAAATCCCTCTCCTGCTTCGGCTGGGAGAGTGGGGCAGCTCAGCTGGTGAAGCATCTGAAGTGCCTCCCCCAGCTACTAAAAGCTGTTGGGCAGCAGTATTTTGGGAATGTCTGTGTTAGTGCATTCTTCATCCTAAACCAGGCCTGTGAACGTTGAGAACCTGAAGAAAATTGATGGTGTGTCTGAAGCCAAGTCCACCATGTTGATGCCTCTCCTGGCTGAAATTAAGGACTTCTGCCAAGTAAATGGCTTGCAGGTATGATGAACTCAATTGTCTTCTCCTTGGCAGGAGCCTTAAGAATGGGATTTGTTCTGCAGCTATTGGACTCCGTGGACTAGTCTTTCTGTTTCACAAAAAAATACTGTGATCTAGGAATGGGAACCAAAAGCGTGCCTAGTTTTTTAGTTGTTTTCAAGGAGTCTGTGTTGAGAAAGTTTAGCTCAAATGGAGGAGTTTCCCATGCAGACTGAATGCCACAGTTTGTTTTGATGGAATAGTTTGACATGGAATGAGGAATACATAAGATGATGTGTTGGCCTGGGCACTTTCTTCTGTCTGGTTTTCTTTTCCAAGTTCCTTGGACAATGCCGTGCTTGGTTTTAGTAAGATGGGAACATGTGGGTGTCCATCTGGATTCCCTCCTTGCTTTAATTTTCCCTCCCTTCTTTACTTCCTTTTTTTAAGAACATGGATTTGGGGTCAAAACCAACCTCCAGACAGATGAATGATTCTGTTAATGTTACTTCTTCAGATAACTTCAGATAATGGGAGGGTGATCCACCGGTTGTCACTGGGATATAATGCATTTAATTCTGCTTTATCTCACTTAGACCAACACCTTCCCCACATCTGAACCTAAGGTTCAGAAAGAAGCATCTCCCTGCAAGTGTGCTAGAGCCCTTTCTCGCTCAGAGGAGGTCACATATATCCTGTTCCAACAGAAAAATTACTCTCTGGTAAGCTCTTGCCTGTGGAGGCTTTTGATTTGCTGAAAACTGACAGCAGGGATGCTTTGTCTAGAGGAGGGGGATGTCTTAAATCCTCTGCACAGTGCTGGGATGGGTTGCTTTAAAACTCTGAGGCAGTACCTTTCCTGGGAAATGGCAGATCCTCTTACTTAACTCTGTGAAGCCATGGTGTGAAAAACTGAGGTAGGACACAGTGAGTTTTTAATTCCACAGTAAGAAACTCAAGGTGCTTTGGCTTTTGCTTTTCCCCTCCCAAGAGTATGGGTCAGGTGGTCCCCAAGTTAAAAGTGTACCTAAGGATGAATTAACAAGAAATAGTTGTACAATTATTAATGGACAACTTGATGCTCTGTATCCACTAATCCTGATGGTATGCACAGTGTGTGTATTCCTTGTGGAGAAATGAGTAGAAACTTGAAATGTGCTTTTTTGAAGAGTACAAGATTCCAGTTGGAAACCTGTCCTTGAGAAAAACAAGTTTGGGTCAATCGAGTTTGAGATGCTTTTCTTCAAGGCAACTGTTCTAAGAGGAGAATTCATCCAACATGTGAAGATGAAGGGGAATTTGTTTTGGTGCTGTTACCCATGTTCTGCATGGATGTTCTGTATTAAGTGGGCCCATGGAAGGTCAGGTGCACCACAGCTCCCTCATCTCGACTAAGTTCAAGGTGAGGTGTTGCACTCAAGCTGTGAAGTAGGAGTTTTGAGACAGAAACACACTTGACAAGCTGGAAAAGAAATGAGATAACTATTAGGAATAATGCAGTGTTTTGGGGAGCTTTGTTGCGCTGCTGTGTGCCGGTGTCTCTGGATTGTTCTTTGGGAATGACCCTTCCACCATGTGAATCCCTTCTGCCTTTGTTTCCCCAGAGGGCCATCAGTGACTGCAGATCTCTGCCCCTTGCTGTGGTTGGCACTCACCTGTCCCAGGCCCTGGCAGCTGGCTGCACTGTGAGCCTGGAGCGAGCAGGTTTGACTCCTGAAGTTCAGCAGGTCATTACGGATGTCATCCGCAATCCTCCCATTAACTCAGGTAAGCATCACTGACCGTACCTGAAGCTTCCCATGCCTGGTAGAACCCATCCATCCTGGAAGGCTGGGGCAGTGCCAGGGTCACTGCTTTCCTTTCAAGGTTCAGTTGTAAAATAACTCTTAATCGTGATCCATAACAACGGGGCAGCCCTTTACCAATCCTTTGACTGAATGGTATGGAAAAGATTGAGATGTCCCTCTTGAATTTACTCTAATGTTTTTGGGAAGAAACATCAGCCTGACAAGGTATTCCTGTGAGTACTGGCATCCTCAGAAAACACACCAGGAATTTATCACGTGATCTTACGAGTCAAACCCATACATTTTTATCTTCTTATCTTTTCCATGCCTTACTCCATCCTATGCTTTAATGAGGTGCAACAAATGTATTTTACAACATAAGAAAACTGAGTAAGAGGCAAGAAGCTTAAACAATTAATATTGTATTTATATTTTTTCCAAGACACTGCCAAAATTCAAGAAATTAGAAAACTTACTCCTGCAAATATTGAGCTGTATTTGATCAAGATGGTGATTGCACTATTGGAGAAAGAGGATAGAAATAAATCTCAGTACGGCTTAGGCATCAAAAGAAGGTTGGTGTGGCCTGAAGGGCAGCAGGAAAAAACAGGAGCAGATCAAGCAAGCAAGGGAGGTGCCTTGTGGAATAAAGCACAGGTTAGTAAAAGAAGGTTATAGAACTGTTCTGTAAAATCATCTTTTCTTTGTAGGAACAGACTAACAGAATGTTGTTGGTGTTTCCGGCAGTGTTTAGTGTCTCATCTTCCCAATTCATCTCTCCCTCAGTTTTGAGTAGAACCGCGTCCTCGTCCTCAGAGGAATGCCCAGAGCAGAAACTGAGGATTCTTTTTGAATCAGTATTAACCTAGGAAGAGGTTAGGCCTGTGCAGCTTAGCTGTGATTTGTTGCACACATTATGGGTTCTTCCCAGTTTGAAAGCTTGGATACGCTGGATCCTTTGTAACCACCGAATCTGGGTTGTGCCCTTGCTTTGCTTCTGTGCATTGGTACCTAATGACCAACCTGATGTGGGAAAAGAGGTTCTCCTACTATGCAGGAAGCGGGAAGATTAAAAGGATGAAAAAGCCAGAGGCAATTCCAGCTAGCAATGTCTCAGTCTTTGGGTTTCTATATTGCTTGGAACTGCTGGGCACAGTGGGATAATAAGTGTCTCCTGGGGGACAAATCTTGGGAAATAAGGAGCTCTTTGTTTGAGAAAGTCCAAGATCGTCTGAGCCCTCTGCTGGCCTCTGTGATCCCGAGTCCCAGTTCAGCACCTTGTACAAAGGAGACGCTGCACTGAGTGGCACCTGGTGGGAATAGTGAAAAGAAATACCGTACTCCAAATCCTGCTGCCTGTGCTGGGATTTCATGTCTGTTCCTCACAGGGCTTTGGGCTGGTTTCTTAAACACTGGCTCAAGTAATTTTTCAAGCATTGCCATTTTGCCAAATTGATTTTCCTGCTTCCCTGAGTGCTGTTTTGTTTCTACACTGTGTCAGAGCCACCTTTTTCCTGCAGCTGACCTCCCGACAGCCCGATTGCCTGAGCTCTGATCACACTTTTTCCTGCTACTGTTAGCTCCTGGAGCTAATAATGGGAATGACATGCTATTAGTGATCAAATGAATAAAATCCAAAGGAATAGGCTGCAAATCCAAAAGCTAATCCAAACAGTCTTTATTTACTTCTCCTTCAGAAGATATCCTGGTTCTAATAATTCTCTGTAGCAAGCAATTTTAAATCTCTTAATGGATGTTCTTGGATTTCAACGGCCTGACAGTGCTGCTGCTTTTACAGGGTAATTGGATCAATCCAGCATCCAGGGAAGGAGCAGAGAAACCCCATCCGCGTGTGGTGCCTTTGGCTTCGGTAAGCAGATGTTCTTGCTCTAATAAAGCATGTGGTAAACTTGCCAGTAGTGAGGATTTTGGTAACACGGGGATGTGTAGCTGATCAAGACTCTCAGCATGACTGCTGCAACCTGTGACCAGCAGGATGGTATAAAAAACATGAGTTAATATCTCTTGTGCCCACTGTGCTGTTTTTAGCTGGCGCTTTAGCTGTAAAAACACATTTGAAAATGTAAAACTTGTGAGTCAGAAGTAAATATTTCAAGTTTTCAGAGCCATAGGGATGGAGGAAGTGTTTTTCTCCACTTGAAAAAAAAAAAAAAAAGGCCGAAGTACAATTTCCAGTTGCTGTGTGTTTGAAATGCGTGAACTTCACTTGCTCAAATTTTATTGTGGTGAAAAGAATAATAGGCAGTGCCCTCATTAAGCAGAGGTGTTGGAACTTTGATGATGATGGACTGTGACCCAAGTAACATTCTGCTTCCTCTGTCCCCCGGGAAGGCTGCAGGGAGCGTGGATGCCGGCCAGGCAGGGAGCAGGGGGGCAGCAGGCCCCTCAAAGCCCATCACCCCAGCCTCCTCCAAGCAGCCTGCCCTCGATCCCGAGGAGGAGGAGCTGTTTGCTGACTCTCATCCGAAGGTGAGACTGCAGGAGCACAGCCCAGACCCGGTGATTGGGGTGGGGATCTTCAACAAACCAAATTCCCAGCTTCTCTCTGGGTTCTTGACTGCGCCTAAAACCCTGGCCTGGCTTGCCAGCCCACTTCTCTCATCGACATCCCTGAGGCAGTGATGCCATGTTGCTTTTATTGCCCTTGCTGTGTCCAGATATCCCACTTGGACAGCAGTGGACTGCTAGAGGAAACTTTTCCCCCAGTACATTCTGTCAGCTATCTCGTGACAGGTGCTTCCAACATTTTAAGAGGACATTTGGTTCCTTTTCTTCCCTTTTAAGTCCGGGGTTCTGTGAGGCTGTGCCGATCACATTAAGGTTTTTGCACTGGTGTCTATAGGAACACAAGCTGTATGTGCAGGCGGTAAGAGTTGTTATTTAAAAGGGAGCTCGTGTCTCTGACCAGCACCACTTGTTGAAGTGCAGCGCCAGTTTGAAGCTGGATGTTACTGCGAGTGCAAAGCTTTCTTAGCCTTGATTCTCAGAGTTTAATTCTTAATCCCTTAGGTACTTGAATAAGGTGTTGGGTTTAAGTGAGGCATAAGTCTTCCATGAACAATTTGGACTGTTCATGGCTCCAGCTGAGCATGAATTTGAGGAGTAGAGATGTGCACATGAGCCAGGCTGTGAATGCCCGTTTCCTTCCATGTTTGTGCGTTTGTTTCCTTCCAGAGCTCTCATCCCCCTGCTAAGAGGCGGGTGCCAGCATGGTTTGGAACCTCGGCAGCAACAGCTGGACCAGAAACCCAGACCAAGAAATGCAAAACTGAAACCAGAAAAGGGATTTTCAGTTGAATGTGGAAATCAAGATGATATTTTTTTTTTAATCTTCTTTCCCACTGCCAGGAGCATTCTCGGCAGAGACTGTTGCCTCACAGAGGCTTTAATTGCCCCGCTCTACTCTGCGTTCCTGCTGCTGCCTCTTCTCTTCCTCAAAAAGCACTTTTAGGACTTCTTCACTGTGTGAAACGGGAAGTTAATAAAAAGATTTCAATAAATAACGCCTTTGTCTCTGTCTGTGTGTGTGTGTGTGTGTGCGCGGCGGGGGCTGAGGGCGGGCAGGCCCGGGGCGCGTTGCCATGGCCACGGCCGGGCCGTTTCCGGGGCGGGGCGCGCGGGGGCTGCCGGGAGCGGCATGGCTCGCT
>VZTI01001774.1:4469-45741 GCA_013397865.1 Struthidea cinerea | reverse complement strand
GGATCGGGACCGCCGGGACAGGAGCGGAGAGCGCTGCGTGGGAGCGGCTTCCCCACTCTGTGCGCGGGTATCGGGGCGGCCAGGCACCGGCACCCTCCGGCCGCTGGTTTCCGGTCGCCCGCCCGCCGTGCTGCCACTTTGTTCCGTCCTGCCGGTGGCCGTGAGGTCCCTCGTTAAGCTGGAGCCCGGCTTTCCTACCCTGGTACGACCGTGAGGGCTGGTTCGGCATTCCGGTTCACACTCCTGAGGGGTCCGGTGGTGCACTGACACCTTTACCCTGTTATTTAAGTCCATATTCGGGAAAAGGAGGAGCAAACGAGAAATAAATTGCTCCCCAGGGATGTGGTCACAGCACCAATCCTGACACAGCTCACGGAGCCTTTGGACAACACTCCCAGACCCAGAGTGGGGTTCTTGGGGTGTCCTTGTAGGGCTAAGAGTTGGACGCAGTGATGGGACCCTGTGGGTCCCATCCAGCTCAGCATATTCTGCGATACAGGTATTTCTGCTCCTAAATACCTTATTGACGCCAGCACCTTTTTCTCGCCTTTTCCCCGTGGCAGAATCATGGACCCCAGCTTGCTGAGGGAGCGGGAGCTGTTCAAAAAGCGAGCCCTCTCCACGCCAGCCGTAGAGAAACGCCCAGCGCTCTCTTCGGACTCCTCCGCCTCCAAGAAGAAGAAAGCCAAGGTAGAACAAGGGGGCTCCTCCAGCTCAAAACAAAGCACAGGTGGGTGGAAGTCTCCTGTCCAGCAGCTGCTTGGTGTTTCCCACTGCTTGCCTTTAAGCTATGGTTTATTAATGTGAATAACGCTGTATCTGTGAGTTTTGCTGGTGGCTGTTGTCGTTCTTTCTCTTCAATTACCGCTTTTGTTAAGAAAGTCACTTGCATAATATGAAAAACCCATTCTTTGTTGTTGCATATGTGTTAAGCCTCATCCTGTGGCTTGTTTGCTGTTGCTCTGTTGGAGGAATCACTACTGCCAAAATTATTCATGTGAAACTGTGCTTTGGTTTGTGGATTTCAGTGCCTGCTGGATAGGCAGTAGCAGTGGTGTCGTTGGTTTTCTCTGTGTTTGCCATGTTGGATAGGGCCTGGAGCAACCTGGTCTGGTGGAAGGTGTCCCTATGGCAGGGGGCTGGACTGGATGATCTTTAGTTTAGGCTCCCTTCCTGCCCAAACCGTTCCATGATTCTGTGATTATTTCTGGCAAAAGAGCACCTAAAACATTTAGGTAACTGTAAGCTGGTGGGTATCCATACATGAGATGGATTTTGCAAGGTGCATCTTGTCTGGCTTGCATGTTGTAATTAGCAGTTGTCCTTGTTTTAGCTGGGAGCTAAGCTTTGCTCATGAGCACCAAGGATTCCAGACGTTTGTGCCTCTTTTACTCAGGAGTTGTGGTGTTTCCCTGGGATAGTGGCACTGATAATGCGTCTCTCAGTATCAAAGAAACAGCTAATAAAGCAGCACCAAAAATAGTGGGAGCGTGTGGAAAGTGCAGCACCGGGGAGAGGATTTGCTCTGAAAGCAGTGGCAGTACTTGAGTGCGCTTTAAACGTCAGATCAAATGCCAGGAGTTACTAAACCACAAAACACCCTCTTGTGCAAACACAGTCCATGCTCCTATTTTGAATAATACCACACGTGGCTCTCTCCTAAACTCCAAAAGAAACAATAGAGCTAAAAAACAACAGAGAAAAACGTCACGGCACTTGGGCGGAGTGAGGCATCTTCTGTCCCAGGGGAAGAGTAGGGAATTTGGGAATGTGTCTGCAGCTTCTCAGGCACCAAATAAAGTATCAGTCAAATATTCTAAAATAAATAATGGGAAGCCAGGTTTCCATCCATCCCTTTTTGACACTCCAAATAAAACAAAATTCTACGTGGAATATCCTAAGCTGTGTCTCTGGCATGAGCGGGGTTTGCTGGGAAGAAGGGATGAGGAGTGAGGAAGAGGGCAGCAGGTACAAATGTGAGTCTGATCTGGAGGATTTGAGCAGATAAAGAAGGTTTCATTTTGTTTCTGTGGTTTTGGTGGGCTGAGGGTTTCTTTAAGTGCTTTTGTGGCTGTAAGACAATTCTCTTACACAAACAGGGACCCAGTGTGGCTCTGAGGAAATAAACTTGATCTTTTATGCTGCTGGGTGTTTTCCAGGCAGTACCAGAAAGGTTTCAGGATTTCTATAACATTTTTATGCTGCAGAGTCAAAATCTGTTGCCTCAAAACCTGCTTTTTATTTGACTTGCCAGATAGGCAGGTGCCTGTCAAGATATGTGGGTGTCAGAGATAGGTCTAGGGAGGTGGACTAAAAACCTGATGTTGAGGAATCCCTGTCCCACCACCCCAAAGAAACAAAAACTGAGGTGGTCAGTCCTAGTTTTGTTGTGCAGTGACCACGGAGGTGATAAATGGAGTCACAGTGTTTGTGTGGTGGCACTGATAGTTCCCGGGTGCGTAGTGCCCGCACGTCCTCCCTCGCTCTGTGGTTCTGCGATTCTGTGACTCGCAGAACCTGCCCTTGTCACTTTTTGGGGGAGGAGAGGTATGGAGACCATGCTAATCTTCAAATGACTGCACAGCTAAATCTGGCCTCTGTGTGAAGACTGGCTCTAAGCTTCCCACTGCTCCTACAGTGATTGCTATACAGAGATTACTATCATTATTTCAAATCATTATTTCAACAGTTATTTGAAAAAAATCATAACTAGTTTACTCAGTTCAGAATAGGAACTGGAAAATAAACGAAATGGATCAAATCTGTTTGTTTCATTTTATTAATCAATAGTAAATTGTGGCTATGGTCTTGGTCTTTGTCTTAAGACCTTTGTCTCAGTGGTCTCTGCCAACAGTAGTCAAGAGCCAAAATCTTCAGGGGCTGTTTTGTGGAAAAGAATCATTCTGAGTCTTCTTTAGTGCTGTGCAAGGGGACACCTTTGTCTTCTGTTCCTTGTGCCCACACCCATTCCTCTTTGTAGACCTGTGAAATAAAAAGCTGGGATGAGTCCCAGGATTTGTCATTCCATGTGCTTCTCAGGAAGGCATCGCTGGAGCAGCAGAGGCTGGCATGTTGCACACGCTGCCCTCTTGTGTGCAGCCATGATGGGCATTTTGTGGGAATGCTGCAAGCGTCCAGAGCATTTGCTGTTAGGAAAGAGACATTAATTAATTCAGTGCATCTCGATGGCTACTCTGGCCTCTTGAGCAGGACTTTGCAGGCTGATGCTGTCACATACGGCAGAAGGTAATGAGTCATTGTTAATTGACATTACCTTCATCGTATGTCTTGGCATGAGTCCTAAGTTATCTTGTACTTGGGGCATCAGCTGCCATAGTTGTGCTTTTGGTTTTGAGCTCGAAGCATTCTCTGCATGGGGGACTGGTCCTGGCCAAACTTCACTTTAAGAAATGCATCTGAGATGAATGGTTGTGTGGTTTTTGTGACTGGAGGAGGGAGTTTGCTTCTCCAGGTGAATCACTGGACTAGCTGTGCTAGTTCATAGTGCCCTGGGTATCTTGTGACTGACTCCATCTCACCAACCAGGAGCAGCACGTGTCAATTAGCAAGTATTCCACTGTGTCCAGATCTTCTGGAGCTTAGTCCTACTCAACCTGAGAGAGGGATTTGATTATATATATATATTAAAAAAAGGAGATCGTTATAGGTACTGACCATAGCACAAAGGATTTTCGGACATGGACGGACTGAGAGTCTGTAGCCATTTAGGCGGGCTTTGTTTCCTTCACGACAGGAATGTTTTCTGGGGTTAATACAGTTAAATAACTTGTCCCACATGTAGCTTTGCTCTGGGACATTTCTGTGCGGGTTCAGGAGCGTGAAGGGCTTGCCAGGATTAACCGATGGCCGCGCTGTTGGACACTGTTATTACAGCTGTCATTTGTCACTGCAAAACTTGAATGGTTTTAAAAATCAGGGACACAACACAGCTACAGAGGACGAATAACCTGGTGAGCCAGAGGTGTGAGAGTTCTCTGTTCAGGATGTGAGGAAGGGGTGAGTGTGAACTCTGGCATGTGTCAGCAGGCAGATGAAGTAAAGTGAGATTCTCTTGTGAAAAGTGAAGCAGCCCTCTCTAGCACAGGGCTGATCCTGGTGTGGTCTCCTTTGTGAAACACGTTGGCACCTGACCGCCGGGCTGGATGACATCCCCCTCTTTGGCGTGGGAGGTCTGCGGCCCATCTGCCTGTGTTCCTTGACAAGAACTCCATCAGTTCCAGTTCAGCTTTGAAAGTTTGGGATAGGGATGATAGATCCAGCATGTCCAACTCCCTGTAGTGTTGTGGTTGCCAGAGAAGCAACGGCCTTGGGGCAGAGAAGTGTCCCTGTTTATTTCCACCAGGATTTTGTGGAAAGGGTCAGATATTCTGAAGGTAGTGGGTTACTCAGGTCTCGACACCCAGAAATCGTTGGCCAGGCTGAATATGAAATAAGGGGAGAACAGTTCTCTGGAACTGGAGAAGTGGGGGAAGAAAGGGTCAAACTACCCTTAGGAGGATTAGAAAAGACCATTTTAGGGATGCATTTCTTGTTGGCTTAGTTTTTCTCCCACCACCCTCTCTTCTAAAAGCAAGAAACCCATAATAAAAAATGCTGTCAAAGGCTAGAATTCACCCAATTCTCTCCTGCCTGAAAGGTCTCTTGCCATTCAACCCTTCTCTCCCATCTTTTTTCTTACCCCTTGTCTGTCTGTCCTGTCCCTGTCTGGTTGACTCGGTGGGACAACACTGCTGTCTTTGCACTGAATGTGATCAGATTGTTGAACATTTTTATGAATGTTTTCTTCAGTTAAGCAACACAGTTGTATGCATGTTAGGCAACATTTGTTCGGTCGGGTAGACAAAATTCTATGCTAGTCACTCAATAGAAACAGCAAAAGTTCATCTTAAAACAAAAATCTTTTTTTCCCCCCTTAACACCGCAGTAGATTGTCCTCCTGCTAAGCACTTGGAAAGCCATTGCCAATTATTCCAGTTCACATCCAGAGATAAAATTGCAACCGTGGATATTTAAGTCCAAAAGAAAGAAAGCACATGACTTGCTCATTTGTAAGGTACAAGAGGCTTCATTCGAGGTGCCAAACCAAGTTCTCCAAGTGCAGGTGCTCACTCAGTGCTTCCTACACCACCTCTGTTTCACGCTTCCTGAAGCTGTTCATCATTGCTCTGACAAGATTGGGCTCATTCTCCAAGTCTTTCACAGTTTTGTTTTTCACGCAGCAGCAACAGTCCAGCAGTTCATACAGGAAAGCCAACACCACCAGAGAAACCACAGTGAAGATGAATATGATCAGGATAACAAAGCAGGCAGTGTTCCAGTTGTCATGGAAAGGGTAAATTTTTTGCACTTGGAAGCCCAGATACTGGGAAATGGATGTAGTCTCATTCCAGTGAGTGCTGTTCAGGGTTGCCATTCTTGAAGAGTTGTCTGAGTACGCTCACTGTCACAGATTTGGGAGCTGAAAGACAAAAACAAAGCTGTTGAGGACTCTGTCAATCAAGGACATGCTGTGATTTTTATCACAAATTGTAACTACTTAAATTCAGACTAAGTGCTCAGAGTTTCTACAAACATGTATTGTTGCATACTCATATTTGCTCACAAAAATATCAAACTCCAAATGTACAAGTTTGTGATAGGACTGGAACATTTATTTCTGCAGTGTCTGGTTCATGCAGGCATCGTGTGGTGTAAGTTACCCAGGAATGAGAGAGCTTTGCTTCTTTATTTCGGTTATATGCACAAACCGAAAGCCTACAAACTACATTTTCAAGGTGTGTAAAGTGGTTTCAACCACCTGTCCATCATCAGTCTTGAGGCTGGCACTTGCACAGTGCGAAAGGCCTTATTATTTTGGAATGGCTTGTTAGCACAGACTGGTTCACCCTGCAAAACTCTTTGGACTTCAGGAGGGCAGATTTCCTGACCTGTTCATTCCCTTGCTCTTCCACTGCTGAATAGTTTGTGCTCAAGAAACTTGGCTGCCCAGATGGCACTGAGAGTGTTTGGAAATCTTGTTTGTGGTGCCATAGTCATTGGGATGGATAACAAGGAAAACCCAACCCTTTCTGAGGAGTTCTGATTTCTTATTTTCAGCTCTGCCTATCCCTGGCCCTCAGTGCTGTCTTTTGGCACCTAGCAGAGGAAGAGGTTGCTCTGTTGTGTGGGGGGAGATGAAGCAAGAAGTTGGCTTCAGCAAATCTGCGTTTGCTCTCTAGTCTAACGTAATAAAAATTGTCCAAGGAGCTGCGGTATCTTCTGGTTATCTGCTGTGGCTGTAGGACATTGTAATAACCTTTGAATCCCTCAGGCAATTTAAAACTGGGTGTGGGAGGAGGAGATCAAGTCAGATCTCCGTATTTCCTTGAGGACACAGCAAGGAGTTTTTAGGTGGAACGTGGTGGTGATGGTGTCTACTAAAGCAGCTGACTTAAAGCAGACTGAGCACCTGTCCTCACTTCTGTGAAATTGTTAAAGAAAAGGATATAGTGAAAACCTGGATCATGCTGCCAAACCACCTTGTGATCTATGTCTTATTTTTCTTGTTCAAATATTATACATTTTGTTCTTTATCCTTCTGTCTTTAATGGATTTAAATTGAAGTGGAAGAGCTTTGTTATTGGGAAGGTTCCTGGCATTAGCATTCCATACAGACATTTACTGGAGCAGTTGCAGTAACTTACTGTTTCCTCTGTTAAATCTGTAACAGAGTACACAAATTAGTAATTGAATATACAAAGTATGACTAAGATGGATGGGATTAATTAAGCTGTTGCTGTTTTTTTTTTTCCCTAAACAAAAGTTTACGGAACAAATCCAAGCTAAAAATACTCCTGGCTTGAGTCAGGTCCTGACTTCAAGAGAGTGGCTTGATTTGGTCATGGTCTGGGAAGGAAACTCAGCCAACCTGTTATGGGGCTAAAAGTCATGAGGGTTTTCGAAGGGGTAGCTTGAAGACTTATTTTAAAATCCATGAGAGAAAGAGAGAGGGGGGAGCTGAATAAAAGGATTTGGAGTCCCCTTTGAGGAGTAATTAACATAAGCAGGATTTAATTTTGTATTTTAAATGGCAAGAGGATACCTTTGGGAAAGAAAGGAGTTTTGTTTTGAACTTTGTAAACAGATTTCTAAGTCTGAGGGTTCTGTTAGAAGTTTGCTCGCTCTGTAAACACCAGGCATAAAAATAGACTGTTTCTGTGATGCAAAATTTAGTAATTTGAGGAGGTTTTTTTTCATTTATATTGCTCAAAGTGATCAAAATCTGGGGCCACTGTCATGTCTACATTGCATAGCCAGCACCCTTTGCCAGCACAGCTCTCTGCCAAGGCAGTAGCTCTATTCCCAAAAGGAGAGGAGCATCTTGGGCACGGCGTGGCCAGGCAGGAGCCGTGCTGGCAGCACAGCGCAGTGCAGCAGCCATTGCCTCCCCACTCCGCAGCCAGCCCCTTCCCACTCCACAGGCTCCATCAGGGCAGCCAGGCCCTTCCCACTCCACAGCCACCAATAGGGCAGCGGTTTGCACAGTGGAGAGATGGTTGTCTTTATGCCAGGAGGTGGAATTTAATGCCGTGCTGGAGGTGGTTCATGCCCCTTGAGGAGGATGATGATGATCTCCTTAGATTTGAATGAGGCAAGGCAGATAAAGATCAGCTACTCTTTGCCGTAATTATTAAAATACAAGGCTGAAGCAGCCATTGCCGACTGTTCAGAATTAAAACAGCACTAATGAGGTTAGTGTCCTTGCGAGCTGTCAAAAATGGGCTGGTTTCCGGCAGTTTTACTTATTTTGTAACGGCACAGTTCAGATTCATATCATCAGCCAGTCTTATTTGTAATCAAGTCAGCAGTTGTATGTATCCAAAATGCAATGAGTTAAATATTTAATGAACTCGTTCCTCTAATATCTGCACTAGGTTTTAATTTAAAAGCATTAGCATCTTTGGGCACTGCAGAGGAGCAGCTTTATCTGAAATCATATTCATGGAGTAGAGAGAAATGACTGGCAAAAAATCCTTTTAATGCAGCACTGAGGAAGTCCTGTTTAAGAAAGCACTGAGCAGACATCTCGGGGTAAAAGCATTTACAAATCTCAGGTGCATTCTAACCGGTCTGTTTGCGTTTTATCGATGGCTGCTCCAGCATTTCCAAAGGTAACAGCATGCAGCGGGATTTTATCCCTACCTCAGTGTATACCACATTTCTAGAACAGGTTTCTCTTCCGCACACACAGATCTCTTACAGACAGCCTGATTTACGGAATACCCCCTGGGAGGTAACGTTTCTCACATTTCAGCTGGAGCTGTCTTTGTTCTAAGGAAAGCCCTTTTCGCTGTCATTTCTGTGAAAACATATAGAATCAATCACAAGGAACATGAGGCTGCAGGAAACCAGCCACCTCCCCTGTAAGGACGAAATCCATTTTGTTTACTGAATCTTGGCTTGTTGTGTTAGCTTTGCTGTAAGATGGAGTGGTCATCAATTTTCCATTAGTGCACAGATGGTGAAAGTGCTTGTCTGATCGTGCAAGACAAGCTCCTCCGTGTTCAGCGGGATAAACCCTGCTCAGCCTAGAGAAAAATCATTCTGATTCCAAGAAGCTTTTACAGGTTCGCAGCTTACAGGCATATTTTCCTTCAGTAATCAAGATAAACCTCAGAGAATGTTATAAAATGATACACACCTACCTCTTGTGTGAAAGGATGCTGAGAGAGCGCCGTTCTGGTCCCTTTTTTTAGTGCAGCCTATGGCACAGCTAAGATGGAGCTTTCCTTCCATTGGCCAGAGCACGATGCTGCTGACAACTTCCTTTGTGCTCATTTGCATCAAGCCCTCAACCCCAGGAGTAAATCATTCATAAATATGACTCTTGCTGTCTGGAATAAGAAGCAAACCACTCCCTGTTCGTGTTTTTTGGGATGCGATGAGCTCCTTAGCAGAGGAGTGCGCTGGGAGCGCGCGTTGGCCACGACCCTGCTCTGCTTTGTGCTGGAATCAGCCATCAAACCATGACGTTTGAAGTGTTAATATCTGCAGATTCCCAGCCTCACCGTGTGGTTAGATTCCCTTGTCATGAACTGTAGCAGGCTGCAGGCAGGCAGATTAATCAAGATAATCTTCCTGATTCAATTGACAGAACAAAAACATGATAGGTCGTCTTAACTGTTTGTTGTACCTCTGAATTTATTTTGGTCACTTCAGACCTCGTTACATCTATGATTTTTCTAATTATTTATAAAATGTCCTAGATAGACACTATTTTTTAATGTTAAAAGGGAACCCTGTAGGGGAAAATCCCTATGGGCCGTATTTTCAGGGGGAGCTGGCTTTTGATTTTCCTCCTTTTACCATCTTAATTTAATAAACAGAATAAAATAGTCTTCTGTAGCTGGATTCTGCACTGATTCTTCTATGTTAGTTTTAGAATTGTTCTGCTGTGTAAAGCCTCTAAGACGATGTCGTGTAACAGCTTCACAAGTCTGTTCTTTTATCTCCCTTCACTGATTTTTCCATAGAAATAATAGGAGCTCCGTATCTCTGAGATGGCTGTTGTCCTGTCAAATGTGGTTAGAAATCAACAGTGGATTAAAATATCCCCATGATGACAAAGAGACAATGTTCTTTTTCTGGAGCAGCTGAAATTCAAAAAAACTGTTGCCATTAGGTTTGAGCAATGTTGTGCTGGTAATGAGCCTATGGCTTGTGGTAGTGGTTTGTGGATATTCGTGTTCAATGTGCTGTGCTAAGAGCTGACATTAATGAAATGGTCATTAACAACCTTGCAAGAATTTTTGAAACAACAGGATAGCAAACCTCGTGATAAAAGACAACCAGAGCTGCCAACAGAGGGGATTCTGAGTTGTCGTTCCAGTGGTGCAACACACCAGGTTGAATTGGTTTGCATTTATATGGGTCTGTTTAATAAATTCTCCACTAGAGCTACTTTAAACAATAAATAAAAAAAAAGTCACAGCCTTCCTTTACCTGCTGTGTAACCACTGAGTGCCTGTTGGGAAGAAGGGAAGCTTTCTGCCCCCATCTCAGCAGCAGGAAGGTATTGGTGGAGCAAATGCAGTGCGTTATTTCAGTGTGGTTTAGTGTAGTGTAAATGATTATGGGATGTTCAGCCACTGAATTGAACATGTTCTCTTATGGCAGTAACTCTGCAGTCACTTGCTGCTTTCTTAACTTTTTATTTGCGGAGCTCTGCTCAGAAGTGTTCCAGAGCTGTGTCCTCTGACTCTTTGGGTCTGGATCAAGATGTGCGCAAGGACAGAGTCCTGAGGGTGGCTGCTTCTGCCACTCCTGTTTCTGTCCATAGCTGTCATTTCAAAAGCCGCTGGAAGTAGAGTGAGAGCATGATGGAGCTCAGAGCCAACAGGGAGGTATCGAAGCATCCTCTAATTGTTTGTTTTCTTTCTTTGTAGATCACAGCAATGGATCATTTAACTTGAAAGCCCTTTCAGGAGGCTCTGGCTACAAGTTTGGAGTCCTTGCTAAAATAGTGAATTATATGAAGGTATGGTGTTTTGGTGTAAAATAATACTGTTTCTAAATACTTTAATTATTGTCCTGTGGTAGCTGGAAAATGCTGAATATTTCAACCTCTGAAAATCTTTTACTGCAAGAGTGAGAATTCCAAGAAACTGCTTGTTAAATTCAAAGTGCTGTCAGTAAATTAAATTGTCAGCATATTGTTCCGTAACTGAAATCCTAATTATCCCAGGTCGCTTTACAACAAGATAATGGGGTTTATTTGCAGGAATTTCAAGATGCTGTCAGGTTTTGGGATTCATGAGCTATTGATCAAAATAAAGTGTAATTTGGTGCCAATCTTAGCTAGTTTTTGGTAATTGAGTTGCTGAATAAAGTGAGTACAGAACTGTAATAGATCCTGTTTGCTTTTCCAGACTCGGCACCAGCGCGGTGATACACATCCACTAACCCTGGAAGAGATACTGGATGAAACGCAGCATTTAGATATTGGACTCAAACAGAAACAATGGTTAATGAGCGAGGTAAAGCAAACACGTGTTCAGATTTTCGTTAAAGATAAAGAATTCTGATAAACCTGAACTATACACATTTATTAAATTATTAATATTATTAATAAATTATTACATATGTAATCCCTCCTTGAAGAAACTACTAAGACAGGCTGTAGCGTTCCTTTGCTGCCAGCACTAATATTCTGGGGAACAGAAACCTCCACTCTGGCAGTGTTGGTTGTGCGGGAAGCCTGACTTTGCTGAAGTCTTTCAAAAGGTATCTCCAGGTTTCTTCCATAATGAACCAGAATATCAAAATGGAATGGAAGATCTCCTCCCAAGAAGCGTATATAAAATTATCACTGAACTTTTGCCAGATCAGAAGAGGTGAACAAATACCCTGCAGCACCAAAACTGGGTCCCTTCTCTGTTCCAGGTGCTGTGTTGTGGTGTTATGCCTAGGCTGGTGGATCTAGGATCCAAGGATTTAAAATCCTTTAAAACTCAAACCTCCAGCCTGGCAGCTGTAACGTGTGGCTCATGTGCACAAAAGCACACCAGAAAAAAATGTAGTAAGTGTCTGCACTTTTTCAAGGGTTGAAGTCTCTGTCCCTGTTACAGGCTCTAGTCAACAATCCGAAAATAGAAGTTGTGGATGGGAAGTATGCTTTCAAACCCAAGTACAACTTGAAAGACAAAAAGGCTTTGCTCAGGCTCTTGGACAAGCATGACCAGAGAGGACTGGGAGGAATCCTTCTGGAAGACATTGAGGAAGGGCTGCCCAATGCACAGAAAGCCATAAAGGTGAGGCGCACATGTCTGCAGTTCAGCTGGTTCACTTCTCAGAGGGAAGAGAGAGACTAAGACAGAGTTTTCTCATGAGTTGTTTCTGTTCCTTTGATAACTTGGAAGCTATTTCAGCAGATCTAACATGTGGCCTTTTCTGTATTTCACCCTTTACGTTCAGATTTGCCCTGATGTCTCAATGCAGCTCTCGGAGCTCTCTCTCACAGAAGACTCCTGATCTCCCACATTCTGACTGTAGTCGTTTAGTTCTGCTTTCACACCTTGACCTCAGTGCTCTGTGTCTCATCTTTGATTTATTAGCGTACTCATCTGTTTCGTGGCCAGTTACTTTGCGGCTTCTCCAGTTTGTTGTTGTTTTTTGTAGCACGAGGTCTGGGTCTGTTGGAGTTGGAGACCTTCAGCTTGGAAACAAAGTGATTTTGAGTTGTTCTTTTGCATTTGTTTTTGAGGCTTTAGGGGACCAGATCATCTTTGTTAATCGCCCTGATAAGAAGAAAATTCTTTTCTACAATGACAAGAGCTGTCACTTCGCTGTGGATGAAGGTAGGTGTTGGTTTACGTAGGTTTCCATGACAGTTGATTTGAATTCATCTTAAGCACCTCTGTGTATAAGCAGTCTTCAGGTAGAGCAGTCTTTTAAGGTGATAATGAAATATCAAGTGTGTCCAGATGTGAGGAGAATGTTTATGTTAACATGAGGCAAACAAGACCAGCAAGTGAGTCCTGTAATGTCCTCTGCTTTGTGATGGATACATTGGAATATAGCACCAGGACTCCAACAGTTGTCTTCAAGAGTGGTGATACAGAAGAGACTAAAAACCACCTCACTGTGACTAAAATGGCATCTAACATTTTGCTGCTTAAGGGGAAGCCAGAAAAACCCAAAGGAATGGTTTCTGGGTGCAAGATTTTTGTTGGGTTTTTTTCCAGTTTATTAACCATGTGCCTTTTATTGGTGATTGCAGCAAGAAGCCACAAATGGAACGGAAGGAGAAAGGACAGAGGGATGAGATGTGAGGAAAATTCTTGAGCAGGGATTGTTACAGCTGGGAGGAGAACATAGATGTGGGGCAGTGCTGCTGTCCAGGGCTGGAGTGGATTTGGGACTCCACAAGTTCAGCGTGTTTTCTGTGTCACAAATAGTGGTAAAATCCTCTGGTGCCATTTTATACACTTGTTTATGCACAGAAATTAATTACAGAAATCAGGGTGTGTTCCATTAGTGATATGAATGCCAGCGTCAGGTGCCTGTAAGTGCAGAAAGGGGAAGGCAAACTGTGTCAGAAGATCTTATTTTAAATGACTCGGTGACAGTACACTTTCTATTGTTAATGTATTGTTCTTGCAACGTGACACATAAAGTCATTGCATCACACAGCATCACATTATGGTAAAAAAAAATTGTTTTGATACAAATTTGAGCTATTCTACTTACAGGACCTCAGGAGAATGCATAAAGCTCTTTCTTTTTTTGCCTACCTCCAAGGGAATCTTTATTTCCAATAGAATTTAGCAACTGGAGATGTGTATCATGAACTATTTGTTACGTACTGAGAGTACACACTTGTAATCTCAGTAATAACAGCTTTCTTTCACAAAGGTAATTAAGTAGAGGTGACATCTACAGCGTTTAAAAATACAAAAAATATTTCAAAATGTTGAAGTGAATTTCTTTTTAAACAATAATTTCTGTCACTTCTTGATAGTGGCAGTGAAACTATATGCAAAATGCAGAATGGATTCACTGGGGAATTTCTGATTTCCAAATGTTTAGGAGTTTACCATGAACCCTGGTATTCTGTTGAGGTAGTGCCTCTTCAGTCCATTAGCCTACAGCTTTTGGGGCTCTGAACATGGCCAAAACATTTAGAAATCAGTGCTCTTGCAGTAACTTTTAAGACAGAGCTTTTAAGTTTTAGCCAGCGATTGTATCATACTTGTGTTGCTAAATTAATCTTTTTTCTTGTGCAATTTTTTTTCAGATAGCAGGAACCAAACCACACTAAAAGAGTTATCAAAGGGAGGTCTCTACCCTGTTGTTACTAGGTTGTAATAACTCCAGGATTAACTGTAAAATTTCATAACAGAGCCCATTTTGTGAAGTTGTAGACAGAGGCATCAGGCAGCCAGGATAAATCCAGGGCTCTTACACACTACATGTTGTGGCACACCCGTGTGTGCTTAGGAGCAAGCAGTGCAAACTATTGCTATCAGAGGGAGGAAGAGGTTAAAAAAACTCTTTTAAATGCCTTGCCTCCTGCAGAAGGAAGGCATTTAGGCCTGCAGTGTGTGTCCTGAAGGGATCCAGTGCGCTGTGTTTGTAGTTCAAGGTGGCTCTGCTTCCTTTTATCCGCAGGTGGCAGCAGCTTCCCATCTGAGCCAGAAGTGATGTTTTGTTGTTGCTCTGTTCCTGCTGGTTTTCGTTTTCCTTTCGATGCTTTGTTCTGAGAGGGGGCAAGAATACTTTCTGTTCTGTGAATACTGTGATCCACCTGCATATGCCACAGTGCTGAAAACATCCCTGAGTAGGTTCACTCACTCACTCCAGCTGGAGCAGGTTCTTTTTCCAACTGTGTTATCCTGTGACGGAGGAAACCCATCCTTCCCGAGCAGCTTTGCTTTAGGATTCTTTCCAGAGCAGCAGAAGGGTGTCTCTTAGGGAGTCACTGGCAGAATTGTCTGTGTACAGGATGAGTTATGACACGTCTCTGCGTTAGCAATGCTATTGCAGCTCATTATCTCCGGCGACGTTAAAATGAAGTTTTTAAAAGACTGCAAAATAAGCCTTGAAGTGTTGGCAGGCTCTTTGATCTAGCAGCCGATGACAGTTCAAAATATGTTTCTAGTTTAATGTTTATCCTCAGAAATAAGGTCTCTGTGCTCCTCGGTGCACAGTGCTGCCGTATGACATCCCAGTTCAGAACACGTGTTGGCTGGGATTGGTATCCTTGGAAAGTCGGGTGTCCTCTCCCACTGCTGCCTGAGCTCCATCAGCAGGGAAAGAGGAGCTGCCAGGGCAGTTTGGAGCTTGCTGCCTGGAGTAGTGGGAGGACCTGCTTTCTGGCAGTGCCTGCCTCTGCCCTTGATGGCTGAACAAGCTTTTCTTTCTCCCCCTGTGAAAATAAATCCCAATGTATCGCAGCAACGGAGCGGTGCTTATATATCGTGATCTCAAGGGTACTGGAGAAGGTTTTAGCAGTAAGGAACGGCTTTTGTTCTTCCTTTTATGTGATTAGCCAAGGAAGGTTCAGATTGCATGTGTTCCTTCTGGACTTCCTGGCTAATTAATCTACTGTCAGTGGTGTGGAGCTGAAAGTGTTTATAAAAGCAGGGCCAGATTTCAGGTGCTTCAGCCAAGTCAAGCGCTGCCTTTTTGTGCTGGGGCGAAGCACTTTGCATGTGAACAAGGCTTTCACCCCTGTGCTGAATGCTGAAAGGCCAGTTTGATTGCCTAACTGCTAGAGATGGTATCTTTCCCGGCTGAATGGCTCAATGCACTATAGGAAGTATTTTAATGCTAAAAAATTCGGATACTTAATTATACGTGTTTTTAAAATTCTTCCTAAGCGCCTTTGAAGGGCTTTAGAGGCCACAGCCTCTTAAATGTAACTATAATGTTATCTATAAAAACTGCTTGGGATCAGTGCTGACTTACAGCTGTGGTGGTCCAGGGACAGCGCAGATTTAGCGTCGCGCACCATTTCCTGCTGGTGTAAATCCAGCGCTGCGTTCCCTGGGACTGTTAGGACTGTTGTTTCGTCCCTTCTACACTGTTACTGTCTGTTTTTGTTCTTTGCTCAGTTTTTGGCTTGGCTCACTGAAGATTTTTAAGCTGTTTTTAATCTCTGGCAGATTTTATTACCTGCGTGATGTATCAGTTTATCTCCACAACCATCTCAACCTTTCTGCAAGAGCAGGTGAGGCAGTCAGAAGTGCTGGATAAGCCTCTCCAAAGTCACCAGGCAGTCATTTACCCATGACTTCATTCCCCAAATGTAAGCATTTATAGAAAGGAAGTGTGTTAGAGTATAATCACTCAGGGAATGTCAGTGCAAATTGTTTTCATCTATGAGGCACCTCGTCGTGCTGTAAAATCAAGGTAACCGTGCATCCTTACCCCTTGGGTATTTCAGAGAGAGAAGGTGTCTGCAAAATCTTTGTTACGCTGCCCTCTGCTTAGCTCTGTGTTGGTTCCTGCTGGTCAGAGCTCATTGTTTTGAGTCTGTGCATGCAGACTTCATGTTGCTGGAGATGTCAGCAAACATCTAAACTGGCTTTTCAGCCAGCTCCTGGTCTCATTTCCTCCTCTCGGTAGTCGGAAGACCAGAATTTAGCTCTCTGGAGGAGCAAGGAGGCAGCCTGTGAGTAGTGTTGATTCTGTCCAGTTTCTGAGTTAAAATGGTTTAGTGATCAGATTGCAAGATATTGCGTATAGGATTTGTTCATGACAGTTGCCTCAGTACTGGGATCACAGCTTTCTGCCTCTTCTCTCGGGAAGATCTGCATTGGAATCAGTACTTGAAAGCTCTGTGGAAAATGCAGATCTTCGTGAGGGTTCAAAACACCTGCATGGCTTTGACCAGAAACTCTTGGGAAATTTCTCCCCTGGGGATTTTTTCTGGGCTCTGTCTTGTCAAAGCAGCCTAAGCCGTGCAGAGACTGTCAGCTTGCCTGAGTGCAGCCTGCTGCAGTCAGGTGAAGCTTTGCTGTCTTTTTACCCTCCTGTAGCCATTTTACTTTTATTCTGGCTGATGTAGAAAATAATTTAGTGCCTCTGAGAGAAGTCGCTCACCTTGGCTGTGCTGTGATGGTGTAAAGATCACCCAGCAGTGAACAGGACGTGGAGAAGGAAAATTGAATGTGCTCTGTAATCATAGTGGCTACAGGAATGCATGCATCCCAACCTGTTCTCCATGCCTGGCTGGAGCAGGCCAGCATGTGGGGAGCTTCCTGCTCCAACCATCCCCTTCCCGCTCCTCACACCAGCACTGAGCTCCTTGTGCCCTGTCCACAGAGGAAAGAAAGACTGAAAAATGGATCCGGTATATTGAAACCTTCCCTAGGAGCTGCCTGCTGCCACTGTTGTCTGCTCTTCAGACACACACAGAAGGCCAGGGTGACAGCATTTCCAATGCTTCTCAAGGAAATCGGGAAAAATCTTTCCCTACGTCAGGTCAAGGGTGTATTTTCTGAGGCGCAGAAGTACCACAGCTGCAAATGCAGAGGGTTGTTTCTTGAGAGCTGTAGTTATTGCCAGCTTTTCCCACAGGTTATCATATTTCAGAGAGGATGTCACAATAATTCAGAGAGTGTATTCCCAAGGTCTAAACTTTCCCTGGCTGATAGGGGCATAGTCCTTGGAGACTTAAACCTGACAGGTAATGTGTAAATGGTTCAGTGCCAACCATCCAGCTGCTCTCTTTCTTCAGACCTTGCATTTAGCCCAGTGTCTGGTGTTACACCAAGTCAGTTTTGTGATGAGATGATGGATGGATCTCCCTTGCCTTTTAGATGACACTCTAAGTGCAGACAGCTCGTATGCACTGAAGGGTGGCAGCTCCCTGTGCTTCTCCACCTTTGTCCTGTACTTTTAGTTCCAAACCAGTCTTTCAATACAGAGTGTTTCCATGTTGTTGTGACTCCCTCTTTCCTGGGCAGTGAAGTATTTTAAAGCCCTACATGGAGCTCCAGCCTGGGAAGAAGATTCTTTTGCAATTACTGCAATCAAAGCAGTCGTGCTGAAAGCAGCCTGATTTATGGAGGAGTTTTTAAATGGAGTTGCAGAATATGATACAGTGACTCTGGTGGGGCCAATTAGTGGATTAAATTATCTGTATGTAAAGTCCATTTTAGCTCTGCAGTTTTGGATCTTGGTGCCTGTTCCATTTGTACTTCTTGGCCGAGTTTAAAAGGTGGATGTGAAGCTGGAGTGATGTTACAACCGTGGCACTACAAGAAATGCAGAACGCTGTAGTTAGATATTAACTGTGATCTGCACTTCTGTGCATGCTGATCCCTGAAGAGCTGACCGTTTATTTTCTAGTGTTTAATTTTTCACTTCTGTTCCCCAGAAGAATGTGGACCGGTTTAACCTTAAGCACCTATCCTCAGCTTTCCTTTTTTTTGCACCAGGGTGTATTTGTCCATATATCCTGAACTCTAATGAGAAGACACATCATCTGTGTTCGTAGCAGGATATTATAAATAAGAGGACAAACTTTCTCCACCTGCTGCTGCAGAGTGAGGTGAGGGATGATCTGTGATAGCAAGCACCGCCAGCTATGCTGAAAGCCTGGAATCCCCCTCAAAATGGATGAGCAGATGGAGAATGTCTTGACTACAGTGTCAGTCCTTGCATTAAGGGATGTGCACACTGATCCCAGGGTGCTGGATAGCCTCTGTGAGAAACAGGCTGTGAGCTATCTCCCTGTAACCAAAAGTGGTATTTTGACAGGTTTTGGTTCTCTTCAAAACCGCTGCATTACCAAAAATGAACACTGTCGTTCTTCACCAATGAAATTCCTTTCTTTTGTTTCCTGGAAAGCTGGGACAGCCTCTCGCTGTTGGCAACAGGAAAAAGAGAAACACCTGAGACTCGAAGCATGTATGTGCATAGAAAAACAAGGTGCCTTAGGTAGGGAATTGTTCCAAGTGCAGGAGCTGAGTTGATTTTGTACACTCCCATTTGGTTGCAGTGTGCCCAGAGCCGGGGTATCGGTGGCAAACCGGCACTGGAGCATCTTATCCCCTGCTGCACAGGGCAGATCCTTAAGCATGCAGAGGTTGTGGTTGTTTTGACAACTGTATACTAAATTTATCTGGAAATAAAAGGAAAAATTTAGTCTTGCGTTGCTATGTGTGCCTCGTGTTTTATTTATAGTTTGTTAGCCAGACCTGCTGACAGGATGTATCTTAACTCCCTGCCTGGGGAATGAAGGGAGGTAGGATCGTACCAGCCGCTGCCTGGAGAAGGCATTCCAGAGGCTCTGTGAAACTTTACGTGAGGCAGAAAGTGTGCAGGCAGATGGCAGCTGCTCTAATTAAGACTTACTGTCTCTGTCTATTTTCCTGCTGCTGTGCTTTTTAAGGTGTCTCTCTTCTTTTTAACACCAGAGGAATTTTGGTGCTTTATTATCTGTACAGCACGGTGTGGATCATATTGCAGTGATAAACGAGCTCAGAGCCGCTGAAGTAAATGTCTTGAACCTTCAATAAATTAGACGATGGGATGACAAGTCTCCCGAGTCAGTGGCAGCTGAAGATCTGTAAATGAAGTTGCCGTTTATGGTTAGTGATTGCCCTTCATCAGGAGCTGTGAAACTCATTCACAGCCTCCACAGCTCTAGAGATTCCAGACTAAAAGAGACTCCCTAGCAAATAAACATGAAAAGCACAGGTTGCCTCCGGGTGCTCCTGATTCGAGAGAGCAGTTTAGCTTGAGGGTGTTTTGTTGTTGTTTTGTTGGTTGGAGTTTCATCTTTTCGGGATTTGGGTGTTTTTGGCAGTGCATCAGCATTTGGAGCGGGTAAAGGCTGTGCTGAGTGAGTGCCTGCTGGCGGTGACAGACTGACGTGCCAGAATGTTTCAGTGTTTGAAATCAAGTCTCTCTCCTTCCCTTCCTGTGGGGTCTTTGCCCAGGGTTTGCTCACTGGGATATAAAACCAGGGTTTGTCGTTTCAGAATTCCAGAAGCTGTGGAGGAGCATTCCTGTGGATTCTATGGATGAGGAGAAGATAGAAGAGTATCTGAAACGACAGGGTATTTCTTCCATGCAAGAAACCGGACCAAAGAAAATAGTAAGAGATACAAATTATAGATCTTCCTAAGAAACCCCCTTTCCTGACCCCCCAGCGTTAATTCCAAAATGTGTTGGTGAGCCTATGCACGGCTTTGTGGAGCTTGGGGAAGTGTGACCAGTTTTAAAAACTGGAAAAACCAAGTGCTGCAGCCAGCAGTCAGTGATTTTTATGGCTCGTTAGAGCCAGTGTAATTAATCCAAGCAGCATCAAAAGAGGGCAAATGCCAGGAATCCCCATGAGCTCCACAGCAGAAGCTTCTGCTTGAAGATGTACAATACATTAAGAGTAGTAGTATTTTGGGAGGAAGGTGGGGGGGGGGGGTTTAACTAAAAAGAAAAAGCTTTGAATCCTGATGGGATTGTGGAAGAGCTATGGGGCATGTACCTGCTTCTGTAGCTGCATGTGATGGTTTGGAACGTGCACTTAAAAATGCCAGCTTTACTACTGTGCCTGGGATACTGTGGCTCTGCTCCGTCCCCAGGGTCGTCTCCCTGCCTGGATTGCAATTGGATGCTGTTGCTTCTCCAGGAGCTAGCACTTCCCCTTCCCTGCCCACCCCTGGTTCTGTCAGGGCTCATCTTTCGCAGCAGTAGTGACCAGCACCGTGTTACACGTCAGGTCAGATGTCACAGATCTTCTGACTCCTGTTTGTTTCTTCTCGCAGGCTCCCATTCAGAGGAGGAAGAAACCTGCTTCTCAGAAGAAACGCCGGTTTAAGACTCACAATGACCACTTGGTTGGAGTATTAAAAGATTACTCTGATGTGGTTCCTGGCAAGCAGTGAGCGGTTGAATTCTGGAGCAAACGCGCGTTTCTAGACGGGCTTTCTGCTGCTGGGGCTCGGTGTCTGCTCACTGAAGGACTGACTGTATATAATAATGTGATGTGTTTCCCCCCACCCCAGCAACTGCCGAGGTGAAACAGGTCAGTTTAAAAGCAAGTATGAGCTACTAAATGTAGAGGTTAATTTAATTAGCTAATGGGAAACGTGTCTTTGAGTAAGAGGTTCTCACTAGTTGCCTGTTGGCATAGGGTGATAAATGGTGCTCAGCATGTAATGCAGGAATTCCTGCTCAGTGCTTAACTCTGCTTTTACCTTGCTTAATGGGTATTTACCTGGAATTACTTACAAGGGGCTTTCTAGTGGGATTGAATACAGCATTTGTATCCTGACCTACGTCAGGAAAACCTTTTCCTAAAATCACTGCAGGCAAAGTTTCTTTCACAGTCAAATACACCCACGGTTTGTATGCTTCTTCCTTGCCATGGGACTGAGTTTTACTGAAAGGCGGTGATATCTGAGACTCAAACTCCGAAAACCCCCTCTCCCAAAATCCCAGCAGGCTGTGGGATGGGATGCAGCCGGAGCTTCCTAATGTTAATTAGGAATTGCCCTCGGCGATGTCTCCTCACTGTTGTGGGTACAAGTGTGTTGCACATTCTGCTCTGCGCACAGGAGGGAAATAAAACGACGGTGTAATACTGAAGCATTTTTTTTTTAAGTAATAAACTTACAATGCTGGTTTCCAGTGTTGCTTCTTTAAAGAACGAGAGAATTGGCAACTTTTGTGCTTGTTGCGTTTTCCTTTTCGTGGAGGTAAAGGAATCTTTCCCATATCTTTATCCTCTCAGTGACTTACTGTTCTGGGCTAACGCTGTCATCTTTTTAATGAGAGCTGGGGAGAGGGAAGGAGCCACCTTAAATGCAAGCTCCCTGTAGATGCCTGATGTTCTGTGCAGCACAGCCTTACATGGAATGTGGCCAAATCATGTCCTCTTGATAACTTATTTTTATGTTCCGAACCAGAGTCGGTCAATGCTGATCCTGTTTTCATGGCGCTGCAGGAGAGGAGCTGTTTCTCCGCTCTTTCAGGGTTAGGATCAAAGATAAAAGAGGTGCCTGCAGCTCCCCACCGACGGCAGATCGCTGCTGCCTGAGCACAGGCTGTTGTCTTGCTTGATGCAGCCGGGGTCGAAGCAGAGGCCGTCGGATGTGGACATGTGAGCAAATGAAGAACGAGGCTTTGTTGCTGTCGCACTGAACAAGTTCTGTCAGCTTGGGGAAATATGCTTCTGTAAGTGCAGCATTTATCCTCCTGGTTTTAAAGGCTGCTCTTCTGAGAAACAGACAATGCTTCCAGCGTTGCACATGTCAGCCCTGTTTAAGGAGCTGCCAAATGCCGTTAGGAGGTTTCTTCTATTATTTTGTATATATATCTATTTCATGCTTTTTAAGTAAATATACATATATATATATATATATATAAAAGCATGCTGCTCCAGGTGGTTTTGAAACTGTTTTTCTTTCCTGTATTTTCCAGGTCAGCACAAACAATTCCTCTTGGAGCTTTTTAGTTTTCCATTACAGCTCTGCTTTAAGTACCTACAGCATACTTGCAAAACTGTTCACCTCTCTTCTGTCATCTTCACTCAAGGGAAAAAAAGTTCCATCTGCTGCATTTTTGAGCAGTGATTTTTTGGTGGTGATGCTTGGACAACAGCAGGGCTCTGAGTTGCCTTTCCTACCTTTAGGGGTTTTGTGGAGCAACTTCCCAGTTACCTTACATAACATTGCCCTTTCTCTAGGAACCAAAGCTGGCTGTAGTGTGGGCTACCTGCTTTGTTTCTCTGCTCAAGTGATTAAGATAATGAGTGAGTCTAAAGAAAACGCCTCCAGCTACTTTGAAAGATTAAAAATATGTTAGGTCAAAAAACAGGAGAGCAGGAAAGGGAAAGTGACTGTGAGCTCTGTGTGCTGCGCTAGCCTTGTCAGGCTCCAGGTGGTGTCCAGTTGGAAAGACTGAATTAGATGCTTTGCCTCACTGGTGGATGTCTTCTCTCTGCAGTAGCAGCAGAAAGGGCATAAATAAGTTTTGCAGCTTGTTAGGGTAAAATCTAAAACATAGCTGAAGGGAAGCTCACATTGGCCTGTTAGTGGTGTCGACTGCAGGCAAGCAGTGGTATAGAAAACAAGTTCGGACAATAAGCACAAAATCGTAGAATCCCAGACTGGTTTGGGTTGGAGGAGACCTTAAAGATCATCTTGTTCCACCCCCTGCCATGGGCACGGACACCTTCCACTAGACCAGGTTGCTCTAAACCCACTCCAACCCAGCCTCAGACACTTCCACGGATGGGGCAGCCACAGCTCTGAGTAATCTGTGCCAAGGCCTCAGCACCCTCACAGGGAAGACTTTATTCCATATATCTAAGCTATATTTCCCCTCTTTCAGTTTGTACCCGTTTCACCTTGTCCTGTCACTACAGTCCCTGATGAAGAGTCCCTCTCTGGCTTCCTTGTAGGCCCCTTCAGATACTGGAAGGGGCTGTGGGGTCTCCATACAACCTTCTCTTCTCCAGGATGAACAGACCCAACTTTCTAAGCCTGTCAAAAAGAAGAGGAGCATGAGCTCCTCTCTTGTGTGTAGATTTCAGGAGTTGGGTTTTGTTTCCCAAACAAAGATGCTCCCAGTGCTCCTTTTTTTCCCCAAGACCTCTTAAAAATCGAATGGTGGAACTAGAGAACATCTCAGACTACATGAACGTGCTGAAACCGTTTTAGTACCATTCCAGTCCACTTCAGTCCCTTCACAGCATTACATCCTGATCAGGCTTTTTGCTGTAGTTCAGCTGTTAAAAACTTAAACCTCCTTCATATTCCTCCAGGGTGTTCTCTTGTGTTCTGTGTCTGGCAGAGAATGACTCTCCCAGTGGCCAAAACCACCATGCCCTCAGCTTGCTTACTTTGGCAAAGCCCTTCTTCTCTCAGACTGGCATTGCAAAGGGCTGCTGAGAGGCATCATATTCTGTCCTGGCAGCCCTGAGCCATTATCCCATTTTTCTCCTCCTTCCCTGGAAGCATCTGCTGGAAACCAGGAAGATGAGGGCACTTGGGCTGAGAACACTGAGTAGAATATTTCAGGTGGAAGTGGTCTATGGCAGGCACCTTGGTCTCAGGCATTCCAGGAAGGTTCTTCGGCAAACCTGTCTCAGTGCTGTCTTTACCTGTCCCTGCCTCTTCCACTCTCCTGAGGCTCCTGTCCAGCAAGGACATTGTTCCCTCAGCTCCAGTATTTGGTGTGTTGATCCTGACAAGGTTTTCCTTTTTTAAGGGACAAGCTGAGTAGCCCAGGTGTGTCACACCTCTAAACATGGATCTCTACTAACTTCACTCCTAAAAGTTGCTCTGTCTGAAGAGTTATTCCACCTCCTCCTCCATTATGATGATCGTTTTGGAAGGGGATGGAAAACAGCAGGATTGTGTATGGTTGAATGAGAAAACTGACATAAGGCAATGTGTACCGGAGCTAATCTATAATTCATTATGATCATTCCAGGCTTTTAGAATGCAGAGGAGAGCGAGGCGAGGGAGCCCTGAGAAAGGGTAGGGAGGCCCTGCACGCGGCTGCAGCCAGCGAGGGCTGTCACTTCCGATGAGCACGGGTGGGCGGTGCCGGGCCACCAGGGAGAGCCGCGCTCCCGGTACCTGCTGATGAGGAGGGGTTGCCTTTGCAGATGACTAGAAGCAACCGTGGTGCTGACATCTCATTATTTCCGGCTTTGTTCCTCACTTTCCGGTCGTTGCTAATGTACCAGGCCCGAATTCCTTTGTGTGTTACTGCCTCGGGGGCCTCTGGCAGCTCCTGCTTCTGGGGGAAGATGTCCAGTAGAGCTAGTGCTTACTGTTGGCTGGTTTAGACTGGCAAGGCTAACCATTGACAGCCGTCAGGCAGAGAAGAGCTTGGATCTCAGCCTGCTGGTGCTGCCTTCCTACTGCTGGCAAGGTCAGGGATATGGCAAATCAGGTGGTTTGGGATTCAATCTCCTCCTGAGGGAGAGACGGTCTGCTCTGGCACTGTTCCTCTGGCTCCGTAGTATGTGTCCGTGTTGTCAGCCCCACGCAGGCTCTCTGGACACGTCCCTGTAAAGCAGATAAGGAAGACTGGCATCTCTCCAGAAGAGAGGGCTTGCCCGGACACAGCAGGGCTCCCTGGTATTGCATAGCTGTAGCTGTTCTCTTCCCAAATGAGGTGACCACAGCCTGCGCCGCTCCAGTAAGGGCCCGCAGAGCAAGGGAAGCAGTTGGCTCTCGCTCAGCACTAGGGAGCTCACACTTGGACAATGTCTCTAGTTTAGGCCTCCTCCTCTATTCAATCCCCGCTCCATCCCTCTGGATGCTGGCTGGGGCTCCCAGGCTGGTCAGGGCTGGGAGCAGAGGGCCTGGGAGGAGGAGTGGGGAGCTGGGACTTCTCGGTGTGTTGAGCAGGTGGCTGGGGGTGTATCTGATCATATGAATGATCACTGCAATGTGAAGGGCAGTGAGGAGGATGATGTGGTCAAACACTTTTGGCAGCCATGGCAGATGACATAATAAGGGAATGTGGGAAGTTTGGCTTGGATGTTAGGAAAAAAACAGCTGGTGGGGAGATGTCTCCATCCATGGAGGGCTCAAGTATTGCCCAGACAAGACCAGGATGCCCAGGTCTCATCTCTTGGTGGCAACAGTCCTGTTGTGAGAGGGAGGTTGGATCAGAAACCTCCTGCAGCCCCTTCTACCCACGTGCTCCTGTGGGTCCAAGCCCTGGTTCCTTCGGTGCCTCCTGGTGTGCTGTAAGAGCAGTTCTTGTTTCTGTCTGGCTTGCTTTCTGCTGCTTTGGCTTGCAGTGGCCTCTGTGTTACTCAACAGCCCAGGAAAAACAGCCATGACTCTGAAAACCCATCGGTGCTTCTGTGGCTGGGATTCACGTGTCAAACTGCACCGGCCTCGTGGGTTGGACATTATGCAGAGTACAAGCACAGCAGGGGAAAAGGATGGTTAAGGCAGGAGGTTGTCCTGCCATTAAGTTAATTTTTTGACTATATACCTGCACTTCTGGGCTTGCGTCCAAGGCCTGAAGTACTTGTGCGGTTTCTTCCTGCCTCCATCAGTTTGGTTGTGTGCTCTATTCCCTCCTGAGCTGGTTATTAATTATGGAGACTGCAGAGATGAAGTCCAGACTCTGCTAATGGTTGACTTCCCAGTGTTTTAGAGGCAGCATTTCAGGGACCTGCTAATGGTATTTCTTAGCTTTGCCTTTTTAAGCCCCACTGTCGTCTTGGTTTGTACCCTGAGCGAGGCAGGTAGCGGTGTTTAAGTGTTGGCTGGAGCCTGGCTCTCGGGGCAGATCACATCTGCAGCACCCAGCTCATTCCCCCGGGTTTGAAATGTCCTCGTTCTCGTGCTGGCAGGGAGAACAGAGCAGCTTTGCCTGGCAGCTCTCAGGCAGTGCAGTGACCCTTGCTGGGTGGCGCCTCTCCATTTCCCCTTTAGGAATCAGGGAACAAATCCATGCTGAGCGCTGTGCCGGGCTCCAACTATCCTCACAAAGCCACCCACCTCTTCGCTTTTACGCACTGCCTTCCCTCACAGCCTGTGTCTCAGCCTTTAAAGCTGCCTGGCCAAGCCCTGGAGCTCTCACATCTTTCCTCTCCCAGCCTTGTTATTCCTTCTCCCCCTCTCCCAGGAGCGGCACTGGGCTTGCTCCTCCTCCCTGCCCCATCTGGTCTGCGGGTGCTGCCTGCCTCGGCGCCGGCTCTGTCTGCCCTTTGCTCTCCCTGGCCCGGCTGGTGCATCTCCAGTCCCGCGGCAGGATCCCCTGTCCCTGCTGCTGCTGCTGCCTGACCATCCGCCCCAAATCGTCTGAGAGATACGGCTCTCCTTCTCCCGCCTTGTTCCCATTTCTCTGCCGTTCACTTGTGTCCGTCTGATGTGGGGAATCAGCGCTGTATTTTGACTTGTAGACCCTGCCAAGCTGTTCCCTGCCTTTGCAGCTGCTTCCAGCCTGCTGCCGGTCAGCCAACCTCTGTGCAGGGATGCACAGGAAGGAGCTGACTGCATCCCCCCCTCCCTGAGCTTAGCCTTATGTTAGGGGGATGGGCAGAGAAAGACTTGGGAAAGCGGAAACAATGAGAGTGCAAAATCTCAGTTCGGTTTTTCCAGCTCTGCCTGTTCGTATCCCCCAGGACTTAGCCTGGTATCGGATGGCAGCACTGGCCTGGCAGTCCCTGATCCCGTTTTGCAATTCTCCAGTGTCAGCCAGCGGCTCGGGCCTTCCTGTAAGCGCCCCGATGGTCACAGGGAAGGAATGTTCCCCCGGCCGCATGGGGAAAGGTCACCGCGGGCAAAGGGGACGCCGGGGCCGGGCGAGCAGCGTGCTGCTCCCGCCCCTTGCTGATGAGGGCAATGCTCATCAGCACAGAGACAAAAACAGGCTGGTTCATGGGGGAAATTGAAAAAAAAAAATGGTTCAAGAGGTTAAATATTTTGGGCAAGGCCCCACTTCCTTTCGCAGGGCAGATCTGGGAGCAGATGTCATACCCAGGCAAAGTCCAGGAGGATGTGTGCACGTTTCATGGCTCTCTTAGCTGGAGGATGTTTGCTGCTGAATCTGCTCCTAAAAACATCTGTCCCTTAAAGTGGTGCCTGGGACAGAGGTTTTGGCCAATTGCTGCTGCTCGGAGCAGCTCTTGGGCTGAGCAGCATGTTGTGGCTCCCTTCCCTTCCTCCCCTGTGCCTGCCAACAAACCTCTCCCCTGGATGCAACTCGGAAGGAAAGCTGTGAAAGCTGTGACTCGCGGTGGCGGTGGCCACAGCGGGATTAACATCCAACATTAAGGGCTTAACTCATCCCTGCCAGCCAGGGGTTTCAAATAACTGCCGTGCCTCTTCCTTCCACCCTGGAGCTTGTAGCTTTTTTAATCCTGTCCTTCACACCCCGTTTTCCAGGCTGCCTTTGCTAAACTGGAGCTTGCTCCTGGCACTTTGTTTTTGAAGCCTAGCCTGTTGGCTGAAGCTCCTGGGGGTGCTGGTTACATCTGTCGGGGTGGGAGCAGAGCAGAGAAAGGAGGAGGAATTTCTAGGTTGGGCTTAGAAACCCGAGTTTTTCAAAATTCCCAGCGTGTTAAAAAAAATACAGAGCTAATCTGGCCCTTCGTCTCTAGGTTACGTTTGCCTCAGCCGAGGCTGAGCTCATGGAAAATTGCATCCTAGCTCCTGTGCTCCCTGCCAAGATTAGTAGGTTTAAAAACTAACCGATAACATCTTTGTAAACTTGGAGTCCTTTCTTTAAAGCCTGCTGATCCTTCCAGCCTGGATTTTGGAGCTTTCCTAGATATCCAAGAGAGCCAAACAGGACGATGGCATCTACCCTGAAAAATCACCCAGGAGCCTCACAGTGCTTTCAGCTATTCCCGAGGGAGGAAAGAGGCTGACGTTCGCCAAGGCCCCGAGGGGTGTGTTGGGATCCTTCTCCCTGTTCCTAACCAGATAGACGGCACACAACGACGCTCTGCGCGTAACTTATAATAATCACCGGTTTTATTTTTAAAAAATTACAATAGAAAAGTACCTTTAAACATATTTTCAAAAGCAGAGTAGACAATGAGGAAGCTTCTCTCCTCTCCACGAGACAAAGTACAGGAAATAGTTTGCTAAAAGAGTTAGTCCGTCACTTGGGAACGCTGGTATCGTTCCTTTTAGAGCCACTCTGAGGTTTGTCTTGGATTTGATTTCTTCTCACATCACTTTTATCAGTCCCAGTTTTTATAGAAGACCCCAACGGGACAGTTTCTGATCGTGAAAAATCCCATTTTCTCATCCCCCTGTCCCAGCCCGACTGCCAGAATCTCAGCCATCTTATTTTGGCCCACCCACAGGACAAGAGGAAGGAGAAAGGAAAAGGTGATGATGTTTAACGAGGCCACGAACAGCTGGGAAAAACCGGCTATGGCGAGGCCTGGGCAGCAGCTGAGCTCAGTGTTCCCTGCAGCTGGAATGGAGACAGGGGGAAAGGCAATGGAAGGGGAAGTTCTGCGCCTCGCTTTGCAAGAAACCGAAACCTAATAGAGGTTTTGGGTCAGTTTGCTCTGTTCTTTTTCCAAATTCCTTCTGGAGCAAGGAGAACTAGTATGTCAAGCAGTCTCTCTGCTGGTACTCTATGTCTGTAGAGGATGTTGGCAGCCTCCCTTTCTCATCTGTGCACATGGAAACATGGGAATGCCATGCAGGGAGCAGCCAGACCAGCTTAACATCAGCACTAAAACCCCAGGCCAGGCCAGGCCAGTGCGTAACGGGAAGCCCCTCAGGACTCATGTCCAACCTCGAGGAAGTTGGCAAACCAAGGATTTGTCAGTATGTTTTTTCATACAGCAGTTTACGTTGCCTGTAACAGCTTGGAGCAGTCATGGCAGGAGGAGGAGGAGGAGGCAAATTGTCACCTTGCTACATGTGTGGGCTGTCCGCCCATCCCTGATCCGAGCCGTTGTACCCCACGGAAGCTTTGCACAGCAGCTATGAACACAGCCCCAAGGTAAAAAAAAAACACCGGAAGAAAGTTCCTGATTGTCCTGCCTGCTTGTCATTTGGTGCAACTGGGAAGGAAACAGTAATACTGTAGTGTCCGCAGACGCCTTGCCAGCACGGCCAGAGCACAATTCCTGTGCCAGAGGGAGCACAATTCCTACAAACCCGCATCGCGCGTGTCGACATCCTCACACGTGTGAACATCATGCCTTTGACATGCAGCTGACGGGGCCAGGGGATAACAGGACTCTTCTTTACATATCTCAAAAGTCAAGCACAAAACCTGTGGTCCGACCCGGTGTAAGATTGTCCTCCTGAGGAGCTTTGGTACAAAAATACTTGTTCTGCATTTGGTTTTTTTTTCCTTTTTCTTTTTTTTGTAGTCTGCTTTCCTATGGTTCCGTTTGAAAAGCCTTTTCAAACACTACAACAATGCCTGTCAAACCATGCTTTCGGGAGTAACACACTCTTCCTTACAAATATACAGTGTAAAAGAGGAAAATATTATTACTAGGTATGTTTTTCTTTTTTCTTCTAGGAGAGCAGATGTGTGATAGAGGCTGTGGGAAAGTCTTGGAGGAATCCAAACTTGTGTGAGGTTTTTTTTCAAGCCTGAAACAACAAAGAGAGGTGTTAAAAAAAAAAAAGCGGCTGTGATGGAGGAAAAAGGGCTGTGGTTAATATCTCATCCTTCGTGGAAGGAAGGAAGGAAGGTAGGGGAGAGGGAGGCTTGTTTTGGATATCCATGTCAGGACCATGCTCTAAGGGCAGTTGATTAGCAGGAAAAGGGCAAGGTGGGAAATGCCTGCGAGGAGAGACCGTAGCATCCCAGGCATAAAGAACTCCACTGATCCCACTTTGTTCCTCCCATTGGCTGTAGCCCCCAGGGTTTGAGCTGGGAAGCTGGGAGTTAAGTTCGAGTTGAATTTTGCACTTAAGTGGAATTCAGTCTCTGTTGATCCAAGGCAGGAAGCAAGGACGGAGATGAGATTAGCGGGGGTAATTCAAAGCCGAGAGGCATTCCTTGGCTGTGGAAACTCTCACCCCAGATAACAGCGATCAAGGCGGGAATGGCAGAGCCATGTTTCTGCAGGGCAGCAGCTCGAGCAGCCCCAGGGTCGTGCCAACCTCAGGGCCCATTCCCTGGCTAGTCCTTCAGGGGTTTTGTGTTGGCTTCCTCACTCCTCTGCCCCCTTCCCAAAGCAGCCAAGCCCGCGGGGTTGCGTCCTTACCAGCACACTGAAGTCCTGTGGAGAGCACATCAACCCAGTAGCCGCCTTGGAAGACTCCATTAATACCCACAAGACTGACTGTAGGCCACCATCACACACCTGAGACCTGTGGGAGGACACAGCGGAGAGTGAGGGACGCTGGCACTGGGGACTGAGGGCAGTGTGCTGTGGGGAGGGGTGATTTCACAGTGGCTGGCGTCGGCACTTCCTGAGGGGACAGTTTGCAGGTTAGTGGTGTTCGGCCAAAGATGGGGCTTGGTGATCTCGGAGGTCTTTTCCAACCTAATTGATTCTGTGATTAGCCCTCCCCTGATGGGCTCCAGGCAGCAAATACAGACAGAGCCAGGCCTTCAGCCAAACCCTCCCTGGGCTGTGCCCTTCCCAGCTGGAGGAGCCTGGAAGGGAAACAGGAGGTCCCTGACCCTCCATCCTTGCCACCCACTGTGGCTCCTGGGTTGGTGGACCTGTTTCAAGGGATTCATCTCCCCTTCCAAAACACGTCTCTGCTTACATTTGATCTGGAAACACTGGCGTGTTGCATATTTTGGAAGAACCATTGGTTCCCAAAGCCCTGCTACTCCCTATTTTTATCTGCTGGGCCTAAAATAGCCAGTGAATTCTTTATGGATCCAAGTCTGGGGCCGGCTGCAGCCAGGGCTGGGCCTCCTGCCCTCCCGGCTGAGTGACCTCGTGGCCACAGCACAGGGCTGCAGATGCCAGGCAGATGGGCAGAGCAGTCACATGTGAGCATTAGCAGCTGATGCCAGAGCTTTGGATCCACTGGCGTTTCTCCACAGGTGGGTGTGGAAGCAGGAGGCTTCCCAGCAGGGATGGTTCCCAGCTAGGATGGTCCAGGCAGGCTGGGATTGCAGGGCAAGCGGTGCTCAGCATCCACCAAGGCTCTTTTCCCTCTTCCATTTGAGTCCCCTTTGTTTATTTATCCACAAAGGCCAAAGTTATTTGCAGGGCATGTCTTGCAAGGCTTTTTCCATCCAAAGAGGTCCCAGATGGAATGGGATCAGTCCCTCCCTCCTGCTGGGCAGCCGGGTGCTCGGTAAGGCTGTGCTTCTTGTTTTGGCAGCCCCACCACCCTGGGCTGCCTGGATAGTTTTCCTTAAGGTTTAATGAGGTGATTGTGTCGAGGCTGCCTTCTTTTCCATCACAACACCCCCCTCTGGCATGGTGCCTTTCCCTCCTGCCCCAGGACGTGTGGGAAAGTGTTGGGGTGAGTGGTGGCAGGGACATCCCTTTCTGGGCACAAGGAGAGCAGCTGGACTTTGGGTGTCTGCTGAAAGGTGGCCACCCACCCTGAGCTACTGGAGACCCCGGGAGTCACAGTGGGGGAAGCGCAGGGTAAAGGTGGAGGTGGCCCCCAGCCGGCACAGAAGGATGGGAGCGGGACAGTGGCACTCACCCGGCATTCAGCAGAACTGACGGGACTTCCAGCCCTGAGAACCAGCCTCGGACGGAGGGAGCCAGCGCATCTGCAAAGACAAGGGGGACACAAGGTGAGAAGGGGGTGGCTGCCCATCCTGGCAAGATCCAGCCTCGTCTGGGCTCCCTTTTCCTGGCTGTTCCCAGGCACAGGGCGGAGGGAGGTTGGAACACCAGCAGTACAGCCATCCCAGATCCAATTCCAACAGTAACACTGGGGCTGAGCACAGCCCCCAGCATCACTGCTCCCAGCAGGATGGAGCTGGGACAGCAGCACCATGGTCCCACTGAGCAGGAGTGAGCTCATCCTTCTTAGCTCCTGCAAAGCCCACTTGAAACAGGGCAGAAAACATCAGATGCCAGAATTTGGTGTGCAGGCACTTGGTGCTCTACCAGATAACTCCCAAGCCAGCCCTACCATCCATCCTGCAGTTCCTGGTCCCGCTGCTGTCTGCAGGATCCAGGAAAGCAGCTCCAGTTTGGATGGTGACACCAGTCTCCAGTGTCCCACCACCCTCCCCACCGTGCTGATATTTCACATCAGATAATATTGCTTTTGTCTAACATCAGGTCTCGGCCTGGGTTTTCCCAAGGGAGCCTCGGAGCTTCCGTACGCTGCCGTTTCCTTGTCTGTGTGCTTCCCCAAGCAGGGCAGGTGCTGCCTGTTAGCAGTTATTTGACAAGGCAAGTACGTAGCTGCAATAATATTTACCAACGCTCTTCCTATGAACAGCAGGGCCCAAAAAGCTGGAGTTTCATCCAAAGGCTGCGCATGGTTTGTGCACTGAGCACTTTTCCTCACCCTCCTGCTCAAACCAGCCCCTGGCTGTTCCAGCTCCCAGTGATGGTGGTTCTGGACAACCTGGCTCAGTCACGGCGGGCCAAGGCCAAAAGCCTTTCGAATGCAGTTTATCTGGCAACTCTGTTTCCATGCGCTTGTTTCCTCCTGTTCATCACTGAGCTGGAGCCGGCAGCAAGGAGTAAAAGCTGGGATGATGTCCAGCACGGATGCTGAGGAGGTAGCTGCCCTTTCCTCCCTTGTGGCAGGGGTCCCTTCCCAGCATCCCCATGATGCTGCAAGGCTGGCACTGCAAAGAAATCCTCTTCCTCCGCCATTTCCACTTCTTCTCCTCTTTCCCCTGCTCCTCTCCCAGGCGGATGGTTAATTTTTAACAACCACATGCTGCCATTGGGGGCCACCGGCAGTGGCAGCCGGCAGAAAGCGCTTGTGACGAGGCAGCACCTCGTCAATAAAAGATGGACCCTCCATTTGCGCTCTGCTTCCCTCTGCTCCCCGTGAGAGCTGCTTGGCTTCACACCCCATGAACAGCATGCCGCATCCCAGCGATGCTCCAGGGGCAGCCAGGGGTTCTGGAGCCCTCATCTCACACTGGCAGCCAGGTGGGTGGTTCGGTGCCAGGAGCGATGGGGATGGTCCAGACCCTGAGAGCATCCCCATCCCTCCCTCCTCCCTCCCCACCTGCCCCACCACGGGCACCAGCGAAAGTAGGAAGGCAGAGAGAGGTGTCTGGGGAAAGGCAGGGCCCCTGCCAGCATTCAGCTCCACTTGGGAGCCTTCCCTAAATCTCAGGGAGCGGGGAGTGAGTGCCTGTTAGCCGGGCAGAGTTAGTGGTGCGGCGAGCACCGAGGGGAAGGGGGTCCAGGGGGGGCGGGAGGGTGAGCGGTGGTGGCGGATGGGTCGGAATTACCTGGGCGTGCAGCGAAGCGGGATAGGTGAAAGCAGGAGGAGGTAGAGCAGGTGCTAATTCCGCTGGGTACAGAGGGTACGGCCCCCACACTTCAGGGCTACTGGGGTAAAGTGCAGGCACTGTGAGCTCATCTGCAAGAGAAGAAGAGGGAGAGTTAACGGTGACCGCAGGGCTGCGACCCGCGCTGCATCCTTCCTTCCTTCTCCCCCCAGGCAGGAGCAGAGCTGCCCCTGGAAATGTGGGAGATGCCACCGCCAAGAGCCGACCCGCAAAGCCAACACGGAACTCGCCCGCTGGGATAACACAGGGTGAGCAATGCTGTGGGGGGGGCTGGGAGCATTGCTGAGGGAGGCAGGGCTGAGCTCATTGTCTCCAAGAGGTTTAGTAATCCCAGGGATCCAGCAGAGGAGAGCGTGCAGCTCATGCCTACGTGCAACAGCGAGGTGAGGAACCGGCGTCTGCGCGAGAGAAGCTCTTCCAGAAGCAGAAACGGGTATGGAGCACTCATGGCAGGACATTGCCGAGGTTTCTGCTGAGGCCTCATCCTGCTCCCTGGCACCATGCCAGGCTGGCTGTCACCTGTCCCAGGTCCTCTCCAGCACCAGCAGCTGCCTTTGGGAACCCCCAGCATGTGCCGCCACACAGCAAGCAGGTACCACTGCTTCCAGCTGGACCTGGTATTCCCCTTCACCACCCTGTCGCAGTATCCCTGCTCCTTCCAGCATCCTGCACCGTAGGCCGGGCATGCTACATCCACCCATGATCTCTGCATGACATCACATTCCCAGAATAAGGTGTTCTCCCAAGGATGGGGGCACCCCCAGGTACCTGCCAACCCAAACCCTGCTGGCAGTGCAGGGGGTACTCACAGGGCTCCCGGGCGATGAACTGAGGTACGGCGGTGGGGAGAGGGGTGCTGGGATTTGGGGTGCCCACCAGCTTGTTCTTGGCCATCTTGGTGTTGGCCTTGGCGAACTCCAGCCGCAGCGTCTGGGGGATCTCGGGGTCAAAGCGGATGCCCTGCGGGAGGGAAGGAGGCGCGGCGGGTGGGCGAGCACCGCCGCGTGCCGGCCCCGCAGCAAAAATAACTCCTCGTTATTTATGGGTTTTTTCAACTTCCAGCCCTGAAATGAGCTAATTTGCCGGGCCCCGAGGCAGCTCACATTCCTCCGGCATCTTTAGCATCGGCACCATATTTGGCAGTCGGCATCCCACAAGGCCAAGCTCTTATCCAGAGGGATTAGCGGAGCCAAAAAAAAGTTTTACATTGAAAATGAAGACAAGGAAATAAAAACAACCCCAAACCAAAATGCAGGGAGAACTGGGGAGGAATTAGAGAACCATCTCCACACCCTTCTGCCTGTGACTGTTTTCAGGTAACTTCACGGAGTTGCTAGAAGAAAGTGAAATTAGCTTTTTCTTTTGCAGTCTTAGCTGGGATTTTCCTGCTGAATAAACAGGAGAGGCTGGGAATGCTGTTTCTCAGTTGTATCTAAGGCTTGAATCCTGAGGCTTCAAGCCCTCCTGGATGGCCCTGAGAAAGGTGAGAGGGATGCAGCCCCCCAGGAGGGAAGGTGCAGCTGAGAAACAG
Source organism: Struthidea cinerea (assembly GCA_013397865.1). Lineage (NCBI taxonomy): Eukaryota > Metazoa > Chordata > Aves > Passeriformes > Corcoracidae > Struthidea > Struthidea cinerea. The sequence goes on along the minus strand of VZTI01001774.1, from coordinate 10,823 downwards.
TGATGGGATTGTGTGGAGGGATGAGGATGCCATGGGGCCAGCTGGCATGGGAGGTGCACATCCCTGGGGTGGAGGAATTCAGAGAGTATCTGGGGACACGGAAACAAGGGGGAAATGGAGACATGGAGTGGCTGGGCCAGGCACACTCACGTTCAGCGCGTTCTTCGCTGCCTCCGCCTCGGAGCGGCTGTCGAAGCTGACGAAGCCCACGGGCTGTGGAGGAAGGACAGGAGGCATCAGTCAGGCTGGTGATGGTGACTGGCAGAGAGGGGAGCCCCTCACCCCAGGGAATGGTGGTACCAGGCAACGGTGGGATGGTCGCCCCATGTGGAGCGGCTCCTACCTGCTTGGATGTGAGTTTGATGAGAGACCCTTCGTATCCCTGCAAGGAAAGGATAAAAAAGGGTGTTTGGTGGAGATCCCCACAATTAAATAATGATAACTGAATTAACTGACTGAATAAGACTTTTTGAGGAGAACCAGTGGGCTCCCAGATCCCAGCAAGTGGTTTGGGGCCATGAGACTGGGGCAGGGGCCAGCCCCGTGCTTTCAGCCTCCCTTTCCCTCCCCAGTTCAATACCTTAAAGGGCCTGAAGAGCAGGTAAAGTTCCCGGGGCTTGATGTCCAGAGGCAACCCACTGACAAAGAGTGTCCTCACCTGGAAAAGAAGAAAGGAGGTTCCTGGGGACCCTCTCTCATCCCTAACTTGATGATACACCACGCTTCCCGCAGCCAGAGGGACAATGCCAGCCCAAGGGGAACCTCCTGGGCAGACAAAGGCCTTAAGCCACGCTTGAGTGATGCTTAATTTTTGGGAGGGTTGTCCCCATCCTTCAGGAAGCTGCTAAGGCACCATGGAAAGGTAACAGAGACCTGTCCTCACCCCACCAAGTGCTCTCCAGGACAAAAAGCTCGCAGAATCCCAGCACCTTCCTACCCCGGTCTGGCAAACAGGATTTCTCCCGTCATCCCCAGTGGATCATCCCCAGCAGATCCCAAACTCCACAGACAATGCCTATTGTCTCAGTTTAATTGCAGCAGCTCATTAAGCAAACCCCAACTCTTCCTCCTGGAGGAATGGCCTTGGTTTGGCGGGGGCTGGATTTAAGCAGCTTGTCCCTGGTTTCTAAAACCTTTTAAAGGGGTTTTAACCCTTTCTGGGTGTATCTAATATTTGTCATGGTGCAGCATTCTCAAACTTGCTGTGTTTGGGAGAAATCCTGCTCCCACCACCCTGAGGGGGAATGTGGAGTTCCTCAGGGATGGGCAAACCCTGTGCTGGGATGGTTTTGCTTTACAACCAGCTCGTAGCCAGGAGAGCAGTGTGGGGAACTGGCCCTGCAGTTCCTCTCCTCATCCCCAAAATCTCATCCAAACACTTTGGGCTGGAGGAGGGGAAAACCTCAATGTATTTTATTTAATTTTTTTGGCCAGGCACCCTGCCTGCCCCATTCCCTGGGAAAGAGACTTGGGAAATAGCCAGAAACAGCCAGCCCAGGCCTATTCTTTTGCTGACATTTCTTCTTTCTCTTGCAGATAAGCTATCTCCCCCATCTCCCAGCCGGGAAGCAGCAAACATTCCTGCTTTGTGGAACAAAACCTCTGGCTGACCTATATCTATTAAATAACAAAAGGTACTCGAGCTGTTTGCACATAGCCCTTGTGTCAACAGCCCTGGTGATACCCATCCTGGGTACCAGCAATATCATCACCATCAGCATCCCTGCGGGTACCAGCATCCAGGCTGGATGAGATCAGCGGAGCAGGGATGTCCTCACACCTTCCTGAGCCAGCGCTGCAGGCAGGCACAGCCTGATAGCATGTCCCCTCTACTGGGACCATCCACGGTGGGCTGGAAGCCCCCCCCAGCACCTTAGGGGACCCCTCCCAGTCTTCTGCCTGTCTCCTGAGACTGGGAGTGATGGAGCATCCCACAGTGTTCAGTGCTGCTCCATCCCCCAGTGGAGACACTGCCCGAATTTCTCCTGGTGGGGGCTGGGGAGGGATTCACCTGGAGGATCTCCCCTTGTGTCCAAGAAATTCAACCTAAAGAAAGCAAACTTCTCCTTTGCTCAGGGAAAAAAATACTCCCTTTCAGCCAGGTCTGCCTGAGCACGGCTGCTATCCAGGGAATTGGCTCTCTGGACACATCACCCTCCCAGGTGGGTTTGCATCCCGAGGAAGCTGAGCATCCCTGCGTGGTGTCTCCTGTCTCCATCATCCCTGGAGCCACCCCTGGCTTCCCGCCTCTCCTCTCCCTGGGGAGTTTCAGGAAACACCAGCGGCGTTGGCGACAGCTCCGGTGGGAGGGAGTGGGAGAACCCGCTGCCAGTTTGCCACATCCCTGAAATCCAAACCCTACATGTCCAAGCCTGCCAGACCATTTATCCCCAAAGCCACATGGAAGAGAGACAGGAGAGATGAAAGATCCCAAGGAACCCTCCAAAATTCAGCCCCACAGAGGAAGGGCTTCTCTTCTCTAATGACTTTGTTTTCTTTGCAAGTTCAAACGCGGGTCGGCCAAGTTTGAATCTGTAAAATTATACAGCGGCAAGAGGGAGAAGAGCTCCGAAGGATCCCCCAGCTGGATTCCAGCCCCAAAAGGGTGTTTGGGGCCCGGGACAGGGGATGGATATGAGCTCCTGGGTGCTCCCCATCTGCACCCCGCAAATGTACCCAGCCCCAGGGATGTTTCAGTAGGTCCTACATAAACAGCATCCTTTTGCTGGGTAACAAGCAGGTGGGACTGGCAGAGCAAGGGAGCATCCTTGGAGATAATCCCAGCAGGCTGGACAGATATCCTTTTGCCAAGGGAAAAGATTCTAGGCAGAAATATTACTCCTGCCCTTAAATGGAAAAGGGAGCTTTGGCCAACAGGGAGCTGCTCGAGGTTTTCTTGTGCCGAGAGATCCCAGGGATTCAGTGCCCGTCCTCTACCAGAAACACTCCTAGGGCAAAATCCTGCCCTGAAGCAGGGGGGAAAAAAAAAAAAAAAGCCTTATCAGAGAAATTGTCAGGCAGCAGGGAAGTATATCTTCTTCCATAGGGAAGAATTACTCCTTCCGGGAAGTGGATCAGGCACAGCGCCTGCTCCCAAAGGAGTCATGGGACGGGGCCAGACCTACAGCTCTCGAGCAAGGATTAAAGGGCACTGGAGCATGGGATTCCCCCAGCCCAACCCCACGGTCCTTTTGGACAGGCTGAGCTGCTTCATTTCAGTTCTGCTGTACAAACATTTTTCAGTTTCTTTTTGGTGGAGCATTTCTCCATCTCTCCTTCTTAAAATTTGGGGTGAAACCAAAGATTTTTTTTTTTTAAGTCAGGAGGAGCTCAAAGGTAACCACTTTGACTTCCTTCCATGGGGATGGCAGCTATAGGACTGCTCCAAGTCCCTTTCCACAATCCTCCTCTGCTCCTGCTCCTGTACCCCACAGCTCCCAGATTTGCCAGGGCTGCTGAATCCCACCAGTGTTGCCTCACTCCTGGTTTGTCCCTGCCTGGCTTTTGTTGTCTCTGCAGGAAGTCTGCTCTTCATCTCTGCTACTCTCCTCTTCCTCAGAAATCATCCCCCTTCTGGCCTGTCCCTCTCACCTTTGCATCCTGCCATCCCATTCTGTTGTTCCCAAATTTCTGCGTCCCATCTTGGGCCAGTTTAAGGGATGCTGGAAAGGGTTTGTGGGGATTTTCTGGGGTGGTCAGGGCTGAGGACATGCAAGGAAGGGCAAAGATCTGGGCCAGGAAGTGACTGGGGTCTCCAGAGCATGGATCAAGGCTGACCCCAGCATGGAGAGGTCTGTGATGGAGTGCCAGCAGCCCTCCTCTTCCTCACATGAAGCCACAAGCCAGGATAGTCTCCCGAAGGTAAGGAGGCTCCAGGGAGGCATTTGCCTGGCTTAGACCCCCATCAGATGTCGGTGCCCAGAGGGACGCCAGGTGCCCCAGCGGCCGTGCCCTGCCGGCATGGTCCTGATTCCGATCCCGGTCCCCTGCCCTGCCCAAACCACCCCCGGTAAACGTTAACAGGCCGTGGGGAGGCGGGAGGCGTCCGGGTGATTCATCCACGAGGCATTTAATCGCCTCCTTCAGCCCGGCTCCCGTCCCTCGTCCGTCCGTCCGCCCCTTCCAGCGGGGCTCGCTTTAATTCTCCACCAGCCGATTATCCGCCTGACTGCCCGCCGCCGGGGAGGCACCGGATCCCGGCGGGAGCTGCAGGGCGATGGCACGGGGCTGCCATCGAGCCGTGGAACCGGGCGAGCAGGGCTTCCCCTCCCATTCCCGGCAAAGCGGGGTGCTGCCTCCCCCGCGCGGGGTGCATTCCCGCCCCGCCGGGATTAGTCCTGGCATAAATAGTCTCTTGGCTAATGGAGCGTCTTCCTCGGCTGGGTTTAGATTCCCGGGCTGTGTGTACGCATGCCTTCAGCCCGCAAAACTCCCCGACATAAACAAGGCTGAGGCCGCGGGATGCCGGTTCCTTTGCCCGGGGGATGCGGGAGGACCGGGAAAAATCCCCGGCCTCGCCACCCGTAGCCGCTTCTCTGGAGAGTCACGGTTCTCTCACGTCCGGTGAAGGACAGGAGAGGAACAGCCCTTGGGGAAAAGCGAGTCCAGAGCTGCCGGGGCTGGAACGAGGAAGCGGCAGAGGAAAAGGCAGTGAGCAGCCAAGGGAGCAGATGGGGGATTGCAACAGAGCGGAGGAGCGGCGGGATCAGGCGGGGGTCACACACGGCCCTGTCCCGCCTGGAGCTTGCTCCCAAACCCTCCGGACCCCTCGCTTCAAGGAGGGAAGGAAGCAGGACCCCGGGGGGATGCAACACGGGGGCAAATTTTATCCACTCGCTGGGCACATGCCTCCCAGAAACCATCCCTGGGGTCCCCTCCCCATGACACGGTTCCCCAGGGATGAGGGATCTGGCATGGGACGGGGACGAGGGCCACGAGCCGGGCTCGCCGCAGCCACTCCGCTACCAAATAAGGCCTCCGCCGAGCCTTTTACATGCCGTTCTCGCCCGGCCGAAGTGACGTGACCGCCTTCCCAAATTGTTCTGGCTCCTCCGTGGGGAAGCCCCTGGCCCACTGCTCCCCTGCACGGGGGGGGTCCTTTCCGGGGGGACAGACGAGAGGGACGGGGAGGCCACCCGGGGTGCCAGGAGCAGGCAGGAGGAGCGGGGCTGAAGTGGGGGCTTTTCCCACCTGGCAGCACCCCGACTGACCTCCGGGGGATGGGGGTTGCTTCTCCCTCTTTACGAGGGAACAGGAGGCTGGAAGGCAAGCCCTGTGAGGGGGGAGGTGGGACACAGTAGCTGGGCAACCCCCTTCCCCTGCGCTTGAGCAAACAGACAGCACCGGCTCCTCCAGCCTGGGCTGGAAAAACTCCTGCAGGGAAAATACCTGCCTGGCGCCGGAGGAGCCCGGCTTGCAGGCATGAATGGCCATCGCCCTCCTCGTGTGTCCGCGGCACCGTGGGTGTCCCTGGCACCTCCCAGCCGTCCCCTCCGGAGACTCCCCGTGTCCAGCATCACCGGGTCAGGGGGTCCCCAAGGATCAGCAGTGCAGCAGCCAGCCCCAGGCCCTCCGGATCCAACCGGGAGCAGAGCGAGGGCTGCCCTTTGCCAGCACGGTACAGGCTATGCTTATGGAAAAGGCAACAGGCCTCCATGGATGTCGCCCACTGCCATGCCCGGCCGAGCCACAGCTGCAGCATTATCTCCTACACACCCCGCAAGGCCACCAGTGGAAAAAAACTCCCCGTTATTTAGGAAACTTCGGGAAGTTTGAAGCCTGAACCACCTCTGGAATAAGCAAATGAAGGCAGGCGACAGCGGGCGATGGAGCTGCGGTGATCCCAGCGTTGGCCACCAACCGGGGACCCCAGCAGGGAGACAGCAGGGACCCGCCGGAGCAGCTCAGCGGGTGGAGGGTGAGGAGGAAGAGGAGATCTCAGATAGGAATCTTCCCGCTCTCACCCTCACAAAGTCCAAATTCCCATCTCAAGGTCACGGGCAAAACCAGGAACTTTGCGGCTGGAATTAAGAAAACCAGCTCTCACCGTGGCGGGGTGTGGGGTTGGTCTCCCGTGGGGATGGGAGCGTTTCGGACGTCTTTGGGCTGAGACCCATGGGAAAGAGATGCGCGGCCGCTGGATGCACGGCACGCACTGGCACCGGCAGCACCGGCACCGGGACCGGGGGGAGCCGGGTTTACCCCCCACGCCCCCCGGGGAGATCCATGTCTCGAGTGGGGCTCCCCGCGCCCTCAGGCTCCCTCCGGCGAGGCGGAGGAGCTTTTGCGGGAAGCCCCGGAGGGATGCGGGTGGTGAATGGGGGCGTCCCCGGGAGCCGGGATGTGCTCCCGCCG
>VZTI01001772.1:415501-526127 GCA_013397865.1 Struthidea cinerea | reverse complement strand
GGAAGGAAGGAAGGAAGGAAGGAAGGAAGGATACCTGAGCAATAAAGATAAAATTTAAATGAAAAAAAAACCAAACCAACAAACAAAAAACCAAGAACCAAGTAAGAATAGAGTGAATGTAGGCATTTCATTGAAAAGAGGAATTTAGCTGTCTAGAACTGGTAAAAGGGTCAGATCCTGATACATAACTACGTGCAGCTTCCTTAAAGAAGTGTTCCTATTTTATTATCTTTTTCTTAATATACCCTTGTCGCTGTTACATCCGAGGCGCATAAAGAAAACGACACAGAGTCCAGGCTCATGAACAAGTGGAAGCCGAAGCTTCTTGCTTTAATAATTTTCTGACTACTATATAGGATAGACCGCAAAAAGTGTGTTGAGTGGCAATAGGTAATTGGTTCCTCGGCCATCTACTCCTTGAGAGGATTGGCCAAGTTTTAAGATACCTATTCCAAAATATTTTCAAAGTCAAAGCCGTAACAATCTTGCAAAACAGCTTGCGGGTGCAAGAAGTTTATGAAACTGTGACCTTGTTTAAAATAGTTTACATAGGAAAGACAGTCATCTCACAGAATATTGAGAAAAGGCTGAAGAATTTCTCTGCTTCTAGCTTTTTAGCACCTACATACCCTCTTAAGAAAACAAAGCTGCTGTTTTCTGACGTGTTGGTAGAGGAAGAATAGAGAAAAAATATTAGAGTAGTAAACAAAATTCTCAGATTTTCATATCAAAACCCTGTGGTTTTCCTTAGTTTCCATAAACCCAAGGAAATTCACTTCAAAGACCTAATAATGAATTCAACATGTTTCTGTGTTAACACAAGGTACTGAAAACTATACAAAAGTAAATTGGGATAAAGGCAACACCAAACGAACTTCTTAGAAAGAAGGTTAATATATTCCAAATCTCCCAAAACCCTAAAATCAGTCTCATTTTCCCTTGCAAGTTAAATGGCAGAAGTGCTCAACCATTTGTAATTGAACTGTCAGCGTCATTGAACTGATCATCTTTTAAAAAGGTATGTAGTGTGCTAAGAAATGTTTTTTCAAGGTTTGAGATTCAAAAATGGTATTTTTTTAGAATGTCTCATCTACGCCAAAATAAGGAGTAGAAGCTCCATCCATGTGAAACATTCTTCAATATGTAGAATTAGTGATCCAAAAAGTCAATGGATTTGAATTCCTATCTATATTTCTTTGCAACTTTGATGATACAAAAATTAAATTAGTTCATTAGAGTAGCTTTCCACATGTACATTAATGCTCCAGGAGATCATACCAATATCTGTCTGTGTGACAGACCTTCACTTACTTGCATACCTAAAAATGTCTTGTTCTGTAGCAGGGCAACACAAAACAATCCCAGCCCTTAGTCACATCAAGTAGCAGTCGCGTACCACATAGTGAACTTCTTTCAGCCAAAAGTTCACATCTGTTACTCCTTTGAAATTTTTTTTCCTTCTGTCACTCTCTCCCTAGGGATTTAGACAGATGCTAGGGCAACAGCCAGGTAGTACTTCTGTATATCTCTTTTAAAAGAAAAATAAACTCTGGTATGCAAAATAAATATCGGTTCTGCCTTCCAACTTGTCCATACCTGAAAGCTCCTTTTCTCCTCTTGGGCAATCATACTCCAACCCTCTCATCTCTCTCCTGTCTGCAGGTTCCTTCAAAGGAAGAGAGCAGTGGGACCAGGTTACCAATCAGCTACTGTCCTACTGAACCAGCATTGGCTTTCTGAACAGCAAGAAAAACACAATCAATCTATTCCAACAAGAAAAGTACCTCTTTAGATTTTTGTCTTGAAGTGTGCCTTACCTATAAGATTGTGTGGGAGATGAAGTCCTGCAACATCCTTTTGACAACATAGCAAGCTTTTTACACTTTTTGATCTAAATGTTTTCTATACCATACTGCATTTCTACTGTGTGATATACTCAAGCTACTTTTAAATGAGCTCATCAAAAGGGTATATACACATAAACTGCTGAGAGCAGACAGTAGTCCATGAGCAGCACATAGTACTGACATTTTGTGGAACACCTCGTTCCGAAAACAACTGCTTCTCTAAAAGACATGTACATGTGTAGATTGCTTTGAAAGCCGCAGAGAGCAGGGGAAACTGTTTACTCTATGTGATCCAAATTTAGAGCAGTTTTAGATACAATTACACTTTGTAGAAAGATAAGACCTACAAAGAACAGCAAACCCCAGTATTTCACTACTCTCTAGTTGTCTCATCTAAAACCTGCAATTTACATGGCTTACAAAATAATCAGTACATTTGCTTTTGGAAGCTATTGTTGGCTGCGTTGGCCACTGCCACTTTTGAGAAATCACTGCTTAAGACATTGTTAAAAGAAGACTTTAAATCAATAGAGTATGAAGTGCCAGTCACATATCAAAGAGAATCAAGAAAACCTTAAATAAGTATAGGAGCCCAGCAGGCTCTGTGAGCCTTCACTGCAAGCCTACACTGTAGATACAGCATTTTATAAAAGTGCCTGTTCTGTTCTGGTCTATGCAACCATTCCAAATATTTCAGATTTAGTCTACCTGCTCAGACCAACTTTATACCATGCCTTCCTATCCATGCAGAAAATAATGTATTTCTGTCTAAAAATCAAACATTTGATCTCTAGCAAGCATTTTGTGCCTTAAAGTTAATATATTCTACTGAACATTTTATCTCAAGCAAATAGTTACTTAAGAACTTTAAAAGCTTTGGTTCTAAATCTATTAGGAAAAATTCCTGATAATAGAACATAAAATTATTAGTTTTTGGTCTAATTTCTAACCTACCTACACATGATTCCTGTAAACATGGCAACAACATTTTCATAGAAGTTCACTAGATCGTTTCATCCCAATTAGCATCCAAGAATTTTTTGGATTGTCTCCAATGCAATTGTCCTGCTAAACAGTGCAAAGCAGAAAGTAAAGGCTCACCATCTGCTCAAATGAAAAATTTCATCAAATGTCAAATAAATTCAAATGGATAAACTCAGAAGAAATACACGCATCTAAGCTGAAACAAGTGACTTTAGCAGCTGAAAAAAATCTTCCATGTGAGACTTGACATCTCATTATGCCCAGGAAGAGAACATACCTTACATTGAGCCAAGAGTTTCGTATTTGACCAATTGAGTTCTTCAGAGAAGCGTTCAAGTGCAAAGATTAGTTATCATTTATCCAGTGTTAATGGTGGTAGCACAGCTCAAATTATGTAATTATTTTTAAAAATAAAAAAAACCCTACCCTGAATTAATAATTTAGTTAACTTGTAGACTGCTTAACATTATTGACCTTTATCATACATGGTTAAACAGTATGTTGCAGAACCTATAGCAGTGTCATTGAAAAATTAGAGCTGAGTTCTTTTTGAACTCTTGGTATTTTTACAGTTATAGCTGTTTCACTTTTAACTTGTTCTCAGTTATAACATTTATCTGAAATATTTTTTCTAATTCAGTAATATTGAATTCAGGAAAAGATAGTGGAGGAATAATGGAGCAACTCTGCTTAGTAAATGACTGTGGTAGTCCTTTAGAGAACAAGCTTTTTTGATCCCTATTCCATATCCAGAATAACAGCAGTCTGAACTTTAGGCTACATTTCCTTAACCAGTGCCACAAGACCTGACCAGTTGGAGGACATCTTCTCTCCATTCCTTTCCATAAAATATTGGGACAATCTCTTTTTTCTTTTTTATTTCAAATTTGATTCAAATTTGATTACTGACAGAACTAATTACAGCTCATTAAAACTACGACAACAGAAGAACAAAATATGTCATTGTGAATTACACATTAAAATCTTTTCTCATTTAGTTGCAAAAATCGATGTATGAAACCAAGAGATGAGACTCCCAACAAAGAACAGAGGTCTTCTAAAGTGGGTGGGTTTTTCCATTGATACTGCAGGTGCACAGTACCTAAGTGACTATAATATTCTGGGAGTGATGGAGCTTGGAAATTTATCGCAGAACAAATAATCAAGTTCCACATTACATTCCCATACTGCTTGCTTCCCAGAACTGGGCTTCCATTGCCATAATGAAATATCTCTATTTGAGTTTTACAGTGAAATTACTAATGTTGATCATCCTGATATAAAAGCAGAAGTGAAACCACAGTTTTAGTAATAAATATCACTGTCTTCCCTTTTTTAAACAAGTTTTAAAATAACTTTAACATATAGCTCATTTTCAGAGTGATTTCAGAATTTGATTTCTTTATAATATTCCCTTTATGTCATTCTCATCTCTGGAGGAATTGGGTATTTCAAAATCTGTAAGAGCAGTGTTCCAACTTTAAGTATTAAAAAATAATAATGTAGTAGTAAGTTCAGATATGATATTAAAGAAAATATAAGTTTCTAGTACAGGTAATTACATAATGTTAAAATTGCTGTAGTTTAACAATGGTCTAGAACTACTTTTAAAACAGTGCTGCTTATTGTAATGATGAATTAGCATTTAGTAACTTTATTAAACTATAAGACAATAATCCAATGATAAAATTAAACTACATTTTATTTCTTATTCACACATAAGATGGAACAACTTTTCTGGACCTCAAAATATTCAGGTACCTTAAAAAAAAATCCTGATTTAATCTTGATTACAGAGACATGGGAATTTAAAATCAGCTTACTTTGAGAGATACACGAATCTTGGAATGCTGTGGAGATCACCTCTATACCTGTGTTATGTCTATTTCAGTGTACAGGTCTGTACATTAAGAATAGATTAATTTAAATAATTTTAAATCCCATACAGTTTCACACTAATTTCCAGTGAGAACTGGGAATAAAAAAGTGTTTATTATATATCTTTCTATAAAGAAAGGTAAATGCCACTTTACTATCTCCTTCCATTGCAAATGTGTATTTAAAAGAGAAGTTTTTTAAACACTATACTCTTTTTTTTTCTTCTGACCTCCAACCCACAAATGAACAGTACAGATTTAATATTTTATATTCACAGTACACTTTCCACTCTAGCAGGGCAGGAAACATAATTCTGAAGACATATTTTAATATTTAATTTCAGCTGAAAATAAACATAAGAATATAATGAAGTTACCTGGAAAAAGTAATGCCCCAGAACCCTCTTTATTGGCTCAGAGACACATGCCATTGCCTTGCCACACAGAAACTGAGTGGGCTTCTGTGTCTTGATTCAGGCCAGCCCAACAAAGACTCAGTGGAAGTAATCCAGAACATAAAGAAGGCATAAACCCCCAAAGAATGCAATGTGGAAATATGTTGGATAAATCCCTTAGTAACTAAGTTAGCAGCTTCTCAGACACTGACTGCTGAGTGTTTTCTGCTAAAATTAGGATATACTTACAACTACCATGCTTCATCCTTTTCCTTCGCTAGTAGGAGACAACACATTTTCTGACTTCAGGGTAGCGTAGAAGGTGCACTCCCAACAGCTGATACACATCCTTCATCAGTCCATAAAATGAACTGTTGTTATAAATTACTCTAATTCTTTCCTAACCCAGAAGTTTTGATCAGAAGTTTGCTGAAATAGACTGAATTTAATGTAGAAAAGCTTTCAGGAGCCAGTTCTGTCTTTGCTTCCATAATACCATGGCACATCCATAGATTGGAAGAAAGGACAGAATGTCACATAATAAACCTTAACACCATGAAAGAAGTGAATACTTCAGGAAGCAAAGGGATATGAGTAGGAGGAATGCAACATGAGTTAACAGTTAGCATGACTCAGATGCACAATGACCTGTATTTGACCCAAAAGAAAAAGCAGAATTTCAGGTTCTAGTATTCCTTAAATAAAATTAAAAATCTGCTTTTTTACTGTATCTTTCTATTGTACCTGGTCATACATGATGCAGCTGGCTTACACAGTGTTCTCCACACAAAGTGCAACCATACTTCTGCATTCTGTGCTTGATAATATATTTCACTGCTAGCAGTTTTATTTTTCAGAAGACTGGAAAAGATGCCAAGTTTTTACCAAAAAGGATACTGGACACTTATGTATTTTCTACAAAATCTTTTAATTCTGCAGGCTGTAATTCCAAATATCCCTAGTGAATTACCTTCAAACAAGACACTTCTAAAAGATCAACACAGAATCATTATAGTAAGGGAAAATTTACCTTCCCAAAAAGACTGGTAATCTTATTTCGTTTTGTATCTGATCAACTTTGCATGGGACTCCTGGGTTACAAAGCAAAAACATAGCAGAAAACAATGATATGATAAAGAAAAGGAATAGATTACAATAAATAAATAAATAAATAAATGTGTAAAAATAAAAACAGAATTCTTGCTAAGAAAATTCTCTCTTTGTAAAGAGAAATTTAATAACATATGATCTTACCTAACTCTTGAACAAGGAATATTTTCTTTCTCCAAAATAAAGAAGATAGAGATAAGACCTTCTCTCCAGCTACATTATAATTTCAGGATGAAAAGAGGAAAATAAGTCTTTGGTAAGTCTTATGCCACCGGTTATAATTTAAGCACAAACTATTTCCCTTATTTCTTGAAAAGAAAGGATAATACAAGCTGATCAAAATGTCATCCAAAATATATCCTTAGCCCATACTCATCACTTTGAAATTAGTTGCTTTTAGAATTTAGACTTCAAGTTAAAAAATACTGAATATGATAGCTCAGGACTTGCAGAGCTTTATAGACACCTCGTTTCCCACTTTCTAGTGAGATTTACCAAGGCTGCGCATGCCTTAAGGCACAGAGCATGGTAGACTAGTTGAGTGTCTTCCTAAAGAATTACTGGAACAGACCTGGGATTTTACTGAATCACTGGTTGTATCTAAAATTCCAGATAGAATTCAAACATGGGTACTTTTGAATACAGTAGTGGTTGAATATAAAGCTGTCATTTCTTTCAGAATTACAGGTTTTGCAACTACGAACTATGACTACTATAAAGAAACTTCTGGAAATGCAAGAATATTTTTTGGAGACAATGCTTGCCAACTAAAATCACTTTCCTCATAATGCAAATCAAAGGCTCCTGTACTGTCTTGGGGTGACTTTATAATGTGTATCCCCTATCGCTACCCTATGCCCACCAATCTTTTCTGTGTCTTTAAACTGAGCCTGAGAGGAACAGAAAACAAAAAACGTTTCAAAGCAGTTGTTTCAAGGACACGGAGATACGCTCCTCTGTTTCGGCGGTACCCTTGGTTTTTTTTTTTTTTCTTCGGCTCTTTTTTCTCCCAGAGAGACGGAGGGTTGAATTTCGTTTTCCTAGGATTTTTGGGTTTTTTTGTTCTTTTCTTCTCTTCTGGACTGTTTCAACAACATCTGAACACATCAGGAGAATTTTCCCGGAGGGGTGGGCCCTCGCCGACCAGCTCCGAGGAGGAGAGAGACCGCACCTACAGAGGACCTCTGAAATCTTCCCAGGTTTTCTCTCCACAGAGAGAGAGAGATCTCATTATTTAGCATTATTATTCCCCACCTGTGTGTTCGTTAAATAAATAGCTTGTTATCTCTTTCACTTTCCTTCGAGGAATTTTTTCCTGGACCCTGGCAGGGGGGTGGTGGTGGTTGCAACCTGACTTCTATCAGAGGATATTCTCCTCCAAATTTGTCCAAACTAGGACATGTACATTTTAACTTCTTTTGGAAAAAGAAATTAACTGCATTTTAAATGTACGCATGCTACGTTTTCTGGTTACAGGACTAGGAATTTTTGTAAGATCTATAAGTAGCATCATAGTGCAAATAATTTTCTGGTTTTGATTAGTAACTATCAGGCATTAAAAGCACCATTATGGTCAGATAGCATAAGAGCACATGAAACAAATTAGAAAGGACACATAAGGAAATTCAGGAAATAAAGAATAGCAAAGAATGTATTAATAATTATAGTACTTCTGAAATAATGTTTGCTTTTAGAAGTAAAAAAAAAAAATTGAACTCTTTGGTTTCTTTTTCTCTTAACTGCTTCACCTAATGTGAATAGTGTGGATCTTAATGGTATTATTATTTATCTGTGGTAGAGGTTTATTGAAGGGTTATGGGGCACTATGAAAACCATCCATGAAGTCCCCAATTCCTCAGAAAAACATGACAAAAAGAGAAAATCTTAATCTTTAGAATTTTTCAAATTTTTGTGCTTTAGAACAAGACCACAGAGGTATTAGATTTTGACCATTTTAATGCATAGCACATGTTTTGTAAGTAGCTGTTTCATAATCTGGGGTTAAGAATTTCCAGGGAGAGATTCTGTTGGCAAATAATTTCAATACTAAAATTAACATTGTAGACAAGGTTTGTCTTGCAGACTGTCAAGTCTTTTAGAGTTCTGATAAAGAAAAACTGCTACATGATGACATCAGGTTTTTTTCTATGTTCTACCTTCCAGCTGGATGTCTATAGTAATACTCCCAGAGGCATTCACTTTCTTCAGAGAAGGAGAGATGTGTATAAGAAATTTTTCTACAGGCAATATTTTTTTTTTTATTCTGTTCTATTCTATTCTATTCTATTCTATTCTATTCTATTCTAATTTATTTTATGAAATAAAGAGTAAAGATTCAAATTTAATACTGGAAGCTCAATCACAGGAAAATTTTGAGGAATATTCTATCATAAATGCAGTTCTTACCTCTGCACGTGTATAACTAACATAATGCAAAATATCTAAAGAAAATCACAGTTCTTTTACAAAAGAATAATTATTCATATCCATTTTAAGGCTGTTTACATTCAAAATTTTCATACTGGAATGAATGGAGAACAGGTTTTAATGGTATTTTTCATATCTATTATTTATTTTCCAGAATGTTTCTACACTGAGAAATTACGTAAGTGATGTAACTAATTTTACCCTTGATATGAAGGGTGATATATTTTTACCTAGATTTTTTTGAGTCTACAATGAAGATTAGATTAAGGAATTACCTTTTTTGTGCTGGCACAAAACTAAATAATGCTAGGTTAGGAGTCCTTCTCAAAAGACAGTTATATTAGCAATATGATGAGCAGCATCACTAAAAGAAGCTCTGCTTGGAAAACCACGTCACATCCATGCATTTCTATGAACTCAGCCCTAGAGTGCATCCTATATCATCATAACGGTGAAACTGCAGCCCTAGAGGTACAAATACATCACCGTGAATGTGTCAGTTTTGCTTCAGAGGCAGTTCTACCAAGCATTCTTGCCCTTTACCTCATATGCAGCTCACAGTTTCTCTTGTCTAGCTCCAATAATAGCAAAATTTAAATTCACTTGGGGTGTTTCTCCTTTATATATATGGACATGTAGTTATAACACTGATTAATCACTGGTATTGTAAACAATATTTATCAGAAGCATGCATTAAAAAATAATGTGAAATATGTTCAACTTCACAGCTAGACATTAATTATTATAATAGATTTTGAGACCTTGGTAGGTCATTTGGAGAAAAGTTATTAAATCTTTCCTAGCTTATCTTGGAGTTATCAAAAGAACGACATTAATTATTAACAAGATTTATTAAAGAAAATTATGAAGAAGTGCATGTAATGATTAATATTGCTGCTTAGATGGTAATACTAATGTGCTCAGCTGAAATTTGACACAAAAAATAAAAGTCTTACAGTACCAAGTCAGCATAGTTTCCTATAAATGCTGGACTACAAATACTTGAGAGTATCAAAGGTCAACAGACAGAGACTCCTCTAGCTCCTGAATCAAATGTCATCTGTCTAACAAATTAAAGAAATTATTCACCAACATCTCACTTCAGTGTAGAACTTATAAGAAGTCCAAAGACAAAGTTTTGAAGGTGAATTACACCCCAAAGTACTTTCAAGACTGAACAAAGGAAATTTGTTAGACACCTACTGAAGTTGTCCATCTGAAGAGGAAGTACAGTAAGGCCTTGTACTCATGAAGTCATAATAGACTAATGTGGAAGAAATATTGTAGAAACCAAGAGAAAGGTGCCCTTCCTGTAATAGACAAAACTGTGTGTATACCACTGTAAAGCACAAACCCCAAACACATCCATCTGGGGTGGTTTCTGGAGAGTGACAACTCTGAATGCTGTGACTCATTGTATAAGGATAGTGGGGTGGTTGCAGAAATTCAGCAGGTGGCCATACAGTTTTACGGGCTTCCTCTTGCCCCAGGGGCATTCACACAAAGAAAACATCTGCTTTCCACTAATAAGTATTCTTGAAAATGCTTCTTTACAGATGAACTAATGCCTCAGCATATACTTCATTTCTACCTTCTATGTCTATTCCAAATAATTAGTGAACCATAAGAGGCCAATTAAAGATGTTGCTTGCATGTTATCATCGTCCTGATATACTTCATGTCACTCCCTTTACTTGTCTAAGTTTGTTAAAGGAGTAGATTGGAAGCATGAGGAGTTTTAAAAGAGGGAAGCCAAAGTCCTCTCTTCTCATCCACAGAGGAGTTTATCAGGTTAGATAACTTGTTTCACAAGAGATTTCAGTCCTAGTAAGAAACATTTAAACTCTTGTCCTATCCATTTCTACTGAAAACTTTCTCTTAAATAAATAAGTAGCACAGAGTACCTTACCTAGCTTCAACACAAGGACCTCAAAGACTTCAATTAAAAATAAAAATAAATTTAAAAAAAAAGAAAGAGAATGATTTTCCAAGTTTGGAAATTAAAATATGTAGCTAATTTTCTGGATTTTCCTTTTCAGAATTGGAAATTTTATATCTAAACACAATCCAAGTTTTAAAATACTTAATAATTAACAATTGCATTGTTATAATAATTTGCATTGTATAGCTAACCAAAGGAGATAGACTAAGTCACAACTGAATAGAGATGTTTTCAGTCTTTTTATTGTCCTCATTCCAATTCTGTTAAAGTACTTTGGAATTTCATTATTACCTTTTTTTATTGAAAAGAGAGTGAGTGCAACAGTGAGCAACCTGAAAGCATAAATTTTTAAAATAATGGAACACAACTGTGTACCTAAAACTAAAGAAAGTAAAAATATCTTTCTATTAATCTTTTCCTCAACAACCAAACATTTTTCTGAGTAGAAAGCATATATCTAACAAGGAAATGGGAGAGTTGTCAGTAATAACTACATCTTTTACACCTTTCTAGACATCCATGAAAAGCAGATACATTCTTATCCTAATGAGGAAAACCAGAAGTCAGTCTCAGTTACTCAGTTGAGGAATATGAAGCTGTTTGAAAATAAGCTTGATGTAACTGTCCGTCAAGGGCAAGAGGAAAACCTTCTGCCGCTGCACTAGTGTAGTGTACTGAGCACAAGTCCAGAAGGGCTGCTTCCAGTGGTGCTTAGAGAGCTGGCTAATGTGTTTTCAAGACCATCCTCTTGCTTTTAGAAAGTTATGGATATAACAGTAAACTCGTAATGATTCAAAAGGAGCACTTACCCTGTGTAGAGAAGATAAAGAGAGAGTTTGTTTAGCCTGAAGAAGAATCAACTTTAGAGCCGACTAGTAGCACGTGCCAGCATCTGCAAGGAGGTTACTTAGAAGGTGGAAGCAGAATCTTCACAGTGGGAGGAAGAAAGAAAATAGATAAAAATTGAAACAAGAAAGGGTTAGACTGAGTGTAAGGAAAACTTTTTTCAGTATGAGAACAGGTGTTGGGGTGTCCTGGCAAACCTGCCAGCCCAGGGTTTGGGGGGACAGACCTGCGCCTGGGAAAACCCCTCGGTTTATGGTATCGCTATACAAATGTGTATTGGTTTCTCCCTTCCCCCCCGCGGTGCCAGGGGTGTTGGGTTGGCCCCGGGTTCTCTCCCTCCCCATTGGCTGTTGCTGTAAGCCCCGCCCCCCAGTCCCCGGGACCGGGAGAAACGAGAGCTCCCAGTCAGACTGCTGCCGGGGTCGAGCGAATAAACATCTCCAGCTCCTCCAGCGTCTCCGTTCTCGCCTTCCTTTGTTCCTGTCCCGGGGGGTCCAAACCAAACCCCGCGTGGATGCAGCTGCTCACCAAAGAGAGATCCAATAGCCAGAGATAAAGGAAAATCACAGATAGCATAGCCGGCTTTTAAAGTGTGGTCTAAAATCTGCTATTTTGCCGTGCTAGCTCGGAATCTCACCCTCGAGCTAGCCAGCCACGGCAAGCAGACAAAGAGACAAACAGGCAAACACTGGAACAGGTTGCCCAGAGAAGTTGTGCTGTCTCCATCTTTGGAAGTCTTCAAGACACAACTGGATAGAGCCTTGGACAATCTGACCTGATCTCTCAGCTGACTTGCCTTGTGTAGGAATTTGGACACAGAACCTCCTGAGGTCCCTTCCAGCTTGAACGCTCCTATGATACTGTGATAGTACACTTTCATTAAGTATCCAGAACCAGTAGAAAGGAGGCAAGAGAATATTTCTGTTGCATATCTCTAAATAAGCCTTATAAACATTCAGGTTCCTAAGCAAAAATAAATAAGCAGACAAACAAGGAAAAGAGACGGACTGAGCACTTAATAGCTATTACTAAAGTCACAGTATACCTTGACACGTCTGTTAGGAAATCAATTGTTTTGCTTTATATTTATGAAAGTAAATTTAGAATCTGCTAGAACAAATTGTTCCCCACTGGAAACCAAAACAGCCTGCACTGTTAAAACAAACGTGGCTCTCCAGCAGTCACTGTACATGCTCCTGCATAAAAAAGAGTGTTTGATGAGAAGGATTATGTGTTAAGTTTACTTAGCATGATGGACAGTACATGAGTATTATATCACTTTCTCAACTTCAAATTCCAACATACTTAGCAGATAATTAAGTATTCACATTCCTTAGCACAGACTAATCTAAAAAAAACACTGCAGATTTCCAAGTGACATTTGGAATGTGCACTTGACAAATGGGAAAGGAAAAAATTAGGCAAGAAGAGGAAAAGGGAAAAAAACAATCAATACATGACTATCTGAGTCGGAAAGAGAAAGAACCTCTCCATCTCACTTTCCCCATCTCCTAACCACATTTTTAAGATGTCTAAATATCCACAAATTGTTAGTCTGTGTTTCTCATTCCATGCTTATTTTTAACTTCCAGATACTGAAAAGTAACAATTTTCAACTGTATTATGTGTGGTCTTTTACAATTAAAGTAAAAGGTTTGTAAATGCAGGGTTTAGAATTAGAAGTGACTACAGTCCAGGAATATATTACTTGTTTTATGACCCACAAATAAAAAGCAGTATTATTAGAATGGGAATCCTCTAGGAAGGATTGTTCAGGAAGGAAGTAAGAGAGACTTCAGGAACTGAGAGATCTGGAGGTTGATTCAAATTATTGCATCAACTTTATAGTACTATTTTTTATCATTAATCTTCATAACAACTTCACGCTATCAGAAAGAACCTTTTCTGCTATCACAAAACAGTGTTTGCTTTACCATGGGAACCTGTTCTGCTCATGCTGTTTGTGACATTAAGGCAATTGCAAGACAAAACCCACAAAGTTTATGACTTCAATACAATAAGAAAGTAATTATAAATAAGTTTCTTCCTCCAACTCAAATTTAGCAATATTTTCTCCTTGCCTAGCCAAAAATATAAGTTCCAAATTTCAGTTCAACAAACTCAACACAAACTGTCATATTTTATTCACATATGCACAAACAAAAACCCCCTTAATTCTCGCCATAATTCTAATTAATCCCCTCTATAAATTTTATTTGGGATAAATTTGATACAATTACACATATGCAACATAATCAGATTAATATAATTCCACTGATTCTTATAAGAACATGGTACACACACATAGCAGATGTATCGCAGGTTCTTTTTAGGTTTAAGATCCACATTTTAAAATCATACAGATGATAAATAATTTGTGTAAAATCCAGTTGTAAAATAGAACTGAAGGTTTAAGCAGAAAAAATACCATTTTTTTTTACCACATGCAATAACCAATGCAAGAGGAAAATGAAGATGAAAAGAAGTAAATCTTCGGTCATCAAAAGCATTTTACAAGTAAGATAATTTTTGGACAAGAATTTTCAAGGCTCAGAAATTCAAGTGCATTTGAGTTCAAGTACATAATAAAATAATTCTTTAAAAAACCATTTTACAGGTAGCTCCCAAAGAAGCCCGTCTTTTAATCTAGAGGTTGAAATGTTCTACACATTAATAAAAAATTCACTTTGTTATAAGAGACAGTGGTGATTTTTCAGATTCAACAGGCAACATAAGGTCTCGAAGAATTTGTCAGAGTTCTGCTTTCCCATAACAGACATAAAAAAAGTGGTAGGAGAAATAAGATACAGCAGTCCTTTTTATATCTCTGTACACTTGCACGTGAGCCATTCAGTGTAATCGCTCATTGTTCTTTTAAGATTGGATTGACTGTTATGTTCATTGTTCATGATAATTCACAAAATTTCTGACTTACCTTCCTCCTACTGTTCTTCAAAGAAACATAAAGCTCCTGTTTCTTTTTGTGGGAATTTTTTTCTTTCTTTTTAGATATCCCATGAAAATTATGCATTTTGCATTATTAAGAAAAAGAAAATTTTTCTTAAAATGAACAAAAAAGTTTGATCCCTTCAAAAATGTAATTCAATAGCTTGACTCACAAAATGCAGAAATATATTTTTTCCTTAATAGTTGTCTTTATAGATAGATAATCAAAATAAACCTTAAATGGTTGTACGTGTTTTAGAGCAAAATCTACTCTGTTCCATAGTGAATGTGTAATAGCTTCACTCATACCAATGTTCCTATACAGTTAAATTGAAAATACCTCCAATCTATTAAAAACAAAGTAACAAACAAACCCAGCCAACAAACAAAAAAAAGTCCACAAACCAAACACAAAGCAAAACAATCTATTTGGGGTCAAAGATTGCAATAAATAGTGACCTCTCTTCTTAAACTACCTAAACAAACCCCACGTATAATTTTATTTCCCTAAGCGCATTTCACCACAAAATTTCTATAATTAATTTCAGTCCAAAAAATTTCAGGGATGTGAAAAAAATGAGTTATAACCCTTTGAAATCTATCAATGAATGTTTAGCAGAAACTGGCAATTTCTTTTTTCTGGTTCAGGGGAGCTGCTAGACTAAAATAATAACAGAAGTCTTAACAGCAGGGCACTCCTGATATTGTCTATATATTTTCTATGCTAATATGCAGCTCAAATCAAGGCCTTTCAGAGTTCAAGACTGTGGTGCACTCAGATCAGAAGGAAGACAAGGCCATAAGAAATATATATATTAGGGAAATCTGCCAAACAGAGTTGTAAATGCTATTCTAAATTTGTAGTTAAGTCTCTCTGACTCTCACAACAGAACTACAACTCTACTTACATATTAATAGTCTTCAATAAATTTCAATCAAAAGAAATGCTTCCTATTGATCTGATATTAAGACAATACAAGGCTACATGACATTTTGAAAATCTCATTAATTTCTCAATTTTGGCAATACAGGAAGCTAAATACAATACGCCAGAGACATCGACATTTTTCTCTTATCTTCAAAACCTAAAATTATGATGATAACATCACAGAAGAATGCACTAGCATAGAAAGGCCCAAAGTCTCTCATGCATAACTTAGTAGACTTATGAACAGCTGAAAAGTTGCAGGAGAAAAAAATATTGGTGACTTCTAAAGCTTCTCAGTTTTAGGTTTAGCTCAGCATCTTTAGATGTGCAGTCTGAAGTACAACAGCCTCACAGATGGTATAACTGTGTCCCTCCAATGCAGCTTCTTACTGCACGACTGATTTCACACTGATATTGACTGTCTGCACACCTGCATAGACATCTGGTTACAAATATTTAAAACATATTTTAGAAATAGTATTTGACTTTAAAGCTAAACAAACTTTTTAAAGTGAGTCATTCGTCATTGGAAAAATGCAATTTTGGATAAACCAAATATGATTTGAATTGATGAATAGTTTTCACTGAAATGAAAATGGTAATTATGAAAAGTGTTCAATTTTTTTTATTACAGTGGTGATAATGAAGAGTTTTATAATTTATGAAATGTAGAAAGGAACATGAAAAAATTATGCTTTTTCTTCACTAAATGAAAATATCTTGTCCGGGAGGGATGATTATTTATCTAATCTGTGCAATGCAGAACATGGTCAATGTAAAAAACTACCTGGAACAAGAGTTCCCTCAAGGCACAGGTATTCCAGGTTCTCGCTCTTCCAGTAAGCAAGTATGCATGATAAAAAGTTAGAAGCAGAGAAATTTTTCAGCCTTTTCTCAATATTCTGTGAGAACATTGCTTTCACACGCAGACTAGATGAAAACAGCTAAGACAGTTTTGTAAACTCACTCTTTATCTTGCCCCTGGGCTTGTTATGCAGAATTGTTATGGTTCACATTGAAACAAATGTTATGAAATGGGTGTTGCGAAATTCAGCCAATAGACCAAGGGGTGGTTGGTAAAAGAACCAATGGCTTTCTATCATCTTTGCAAACCGGGTTAGAAAAGCGATCTTTAATTAATAAATCTGGCTCAGTTGCTCGCTTGAGCTCGCTGGATTCCCTTCCTGGACTTGGACTTTTGTGTCGTTATTTTACACCGTTCTCGGTACACCACAGCGACAAACAAGAGGTCTCAAAAAAGGTTTCACTTACCTGGCAAGAGTGACACAAACTCAGAAGTATTGAATTGAGTTTCCATCCAGCTTCTTTTGCAAATTTAGAGATGCTTCTCTGAAACCATTATTTTTTTTTTTAACCTTATTTCAATTAAAAAAACCCCAAACTATTAAAAATATCACAAAATAACAGAATAATTTAACTCTGTGGTTCAGCTTCCCATATATTTTATGAGTCACAATATAAAATTACAATCGTTAGCATTTATTTATAAATTTTCATCTTTACTAATCTCTCCTTATAATAGTATCTTAAATGTTTGTTTTCCTTTACTGTGGAACTACAGGCTGTCATAGTGAGAGCTGAGCCTGAACCAGTTTTGGTTTTCTGAGATGTTAAATAGAATTTACATCTTTTTCGGTTGAAACTTTTTGATATCTCTGAATTCAAACATTTCATTCTTTGTGGTGGAAGTGGGCTACTTAGCTTTGGCATAACATGAAAAACTGTCAGGAAACTGTCACCCTGAGCCAGTAGTTCATCAGGTCAGTATACAGGATAGCTAAAATTTTAGCTCCTCTTAGGCCAGGAACCACCACTGCTAATCATCACCCTTACAGGACTGGAGTCATGGGTTCTCTGAGATATAACCTGTCTATAAACTGTCTCTTAGGCAGGAGTGACAAAATAAAGCGCTTCAGCTGTAACTCTTACTCTTAATTCCTAAATTAATGAGAATTTCTGGTAACAAAATTTGGAGTTTGATTAATGGTTTTCCTATTTAATGCATTCACTTTTGTAGTAACTGCAACAATAATAATTCCCTCTGAAGTTCAGAAAGTTTCTCTTAGAGAAGTCTAGAATTAAAAAATGAAAATAGGGAAATGAAAATACTAAGTGAAAAATAATAAGAGAAAAGAGGGAGAGAATAAAAATCTAACAAAATCGGTCACTTATTTTTAAAAATATTGTGACAATCTGGGAGTAGTTATTCTAAGATATGTGACTTCTATCACTTAGGCCTTACTTTGCATACTGCAGAATAGCTCTCTTGCCCAGTGGAAAAGCCTAATCAGGACATCCTGTAACAGGACCCATACAACCCAAAACCATATAATGTGGTTAGAGACTTGCCTTGTACCAAAATAGTACCTGGACATAAACATTACCCTTGAGACCCTAAACTCTTGTTACCCTGCAGAAAAAATTATCCTCAGACATGCAAGATAACTGAGGGTTACTTGGCAAGCTTTGCATAAGAAAAGGAAATTTTAAAGACCTGCAACTTTCTGCATTGTAGCCTACGGTGATTGTGGGCTGCCATCATCCAAGCAGTCCGCAAACATAACAAAGCTGTTTGAGTTACAAGAGTAAGGACACTAAAACTTTTAAGCTTAATACATTTACAGGGTTGATATTGTCTAGCATGGATATATCGTGCACCTGTACAAAAAAGCTGCAGTCATGAACTACTTATTCTACGGAGGTAATAAACTGGGCTTCACTAGGAGATGCCCTTGAGGCAAAGGGATGAAGAAATTCATCATCCTTTAAGCAAACTCTGTGCTCTCTCTCTCCTATTTCGTGATGAGCTGTGATCAATAAACTACCTCAGGACTGACTATGGAAAGTAAGATTTCTTGTGCACTGTAGGAACTGCATACTGATGATCCTCACTGATTTCAGTAAATAAATTAATAAATTATTTTCCTCTACTGTGGTGATGTGTGAATTCATGCACTATAAAATACATTGCAATAAGGTATTCCAGGGAATGCTTTCAGGCTGGTTATTCCTCTCAGGGCTTCAGATGGTAAAAGAGCTCCTGTTACATGTTCACTGATGATTGCGAACTTTGATATATAGTCCTGCAATGCCCTCATTTTCTAAGGCCTAGAATTATTCCAGAATATTTTATTGATTAATACTGGTTCTTGCCACAAAGTTCCATGTGTTCCTGATTATCAGTCTCCTGATTAATTTGATATAAGCTTGCTTCCCTCTCTTTTTCACGTTACTAATTATTGGGCAAAGCAAAACATTGCGCTCCCCCAATACTGTCTCCCAGCTGTGATATACTCTCCATAGCTGGCTCTATCTTGTGAATGCACTTTAGTCAATCGTTCATTGAATATCACATAAAACATTCTAACTGCTCTAATTGCAAGTTAATTTTCCTTTCCAATACCTTGTGCACTATTTTTCAGTTATTAACAGCAGCTTTTATACATTTTCATATCCTATTATTTGTTGTGAGCTGTAGCCATCTTAACAAAATCTCAGAAATGTTAGCAAATCAGACATTTTAATAGAAATACTGGGCAAACTTAAATACACTAATTAAGTTTCCAAGCATGGATTAGGTAGCACTGAGGTCCTTAAATGAATTTCTTCAATACCAAAAGCTCCTGCTTAACTGTGTTGTATAATACAGAATGTGTCTAAGTAGATGGATGCCTCCCTGCTTGAAATCATTGCTCCCTGGAGTTTTAACTATGGACTGCCTCAGAATTACTCCAGCCTGAGCAGCCTGGTGATTGTCGCCTCTCTAAATTTCACTGGTTCCAGAGCAACCCAGGCATTTCTCAGAACATGCTCAAAACTCACGTGTACTCACATAAAAATGTAGAAAATTAAATCTCTCACAAAATATAGCTATGACTTCTGTTTCTTCTGAAATGACTAGAGGGAGAGAGCTGTCACTCATCTTTCTGAAGTGGTAACTTAATGGTTATTAGGCTTTCCCATGAAATGCCACAGTAATTTTCAAACCCTTCTACACTTATATTTCCAAAACACACATTTTCCAAACTGGGATAGAGAAAACAGATTAAAGGAAAAGCACCCTGTAGGAGAGGGAGATGAGAAAGACAGCCTGCTTCTCTGCACTATTTCTGCATGTCATCCTGATACTACTCAACAAAACTAGAGAATTAAGCCTGTGAACTGTGAACAAACAGTGTCTAAAACACTAGACTAAAGAGTCCATCGATCTAACAACCTATCCTTGCCCTGTAAACCTTGACTTGTTATCCACAAAACTCCAGCAAATAAGCAGACTGCAACCCCAGCATAATTTAAAGCCTTTGAGATCAGGGTTTGCATCTTGCTGGCAATATATGTGGATTTTAACTCCCTCATGCTGAATGAAACTCCTGTCTGCTGAGGATTTGTACCAGTAGGCCATTATCTAAAAAGTAATAACTTTACTGCCTGTTTTAAAAGAAAGTATTCCTGCTTTGAAATACACGTCTCAGGAGAGGCTCCTGGGGTCTCATTATCAAAGATACATAGCCATGCAGCACATGACCATGCTCAGGAGAGAGGTGGCATTTCAACACAGTATGGCAGACAGTAATTTTCGTTTGTGGGAACATGGTGGAAACACAGTGCACCATGTGCCTCCCAGAAAGTGTTATCTTATTGAAAAAAAACCCAAACAAACAAATGCTAGTTTCTGATCAGCCATATGAAAGAAATCTACCAGAGAAAAGGAAACTATGGCAGGTTTTTGCATCCAGTACTTAAACTGCATCAGGAATCATTATATTTGCATTAAAAGTAGTGGTACAATAATACTTAATATACTTGTGTAGAAGATCACGAGGTTGCACTGTTAGGCTATAAGCACATTATTTGACCACTGCCCAGGTAGTGGCTGAGGGAATGCTTATTCAACAGGACATAGAACTGGACATGACAGGTAATACTCACAGACAGCACCACAGAAGATATCTGGACCTCCCTGTCAGTTGGGGTCTGCTGTCCTGGCTGTGTCTCCTCACAACTTATTGTACATCCCCAGCCTCCCCACAGCAGAGTGGAGTGAGAAGCAGAGAAGACCTTGACGCTGTGCAAGCACTGCTTAGCAATAACAAAAACATCCCTGTGTTACCAAAGCTGTTCCCAGAACAAATCCAAACCATAGCCCCATACAGCTACTATGAAGAAAATTAACTCGGTCCCAGCCAAAAACAGCAGAGAGTACCAGAAAAATCATATTTGTACAGATGTAGCAAAGCTGGGACCAAAGGAAACAAGTAAAGGAGAACATGTTTTATGCTCGTGGGAGAGAAAGGGACAGATTCAAGTGTGTGAGAAAAAGTATTAAGGATCCAGAAAGGGGATAGTGAGGCAGACAATGATGTGATGCAAAGGTGACAGCTAAACATTCAGATACCATCACACTTGTAGTTGCCCCAGGTCTGCTGATATCATCATCGTAAAGCTGCACAAAAGCAAATGGCAGAGCTGCATCCTGGTCCTATAATGAGGTCATCACCTTCGGGAGGATACTCAAACACTCCCAGATCGTGTGCCATCAGCCTGTCAGCAGCACCCTGCAGCTAGTCTGATCAGTATCAATTGAATTAACCTTGTGTAAGCATGGAAGAAAAAAGGCATGAATTAAATCTATGATAGGAGTTAATTTAGCCATCATGAGCTGAAAGGTGGTTGTTGACTTAGTCTTTCACAACTACAACCAATATCAATTCCATAAGCACCACTGGAACAATATAAAATCTTTCATATAACAGAAAGGTAAAAAAAATTGTGATGGAAGTGAAACCAAACATTGTGTACATTATGATCAAATAGAAATCTAAGTAATTGAGTTGTGTCCTGTGGAATGCAAGATTTTCAGTCCTGAAACTTTTTCAAAGATAATGAATGAAAAATATTGAATTCCACAGCTATTGTGTTCAAGTTGCTTTCTCCTACTTTTGAAAAGTACCTTACAAGATACACACCCTTTCTCCAACAGAAGCTCTAATTCCATTGTTGCAGAAAATTTATAGTCCACTGCCATCAGAACACTCTTATTGAGAGTTATCTGTAAAACCATTAGATGGCGTGATTACAGTTGGTCCCACAAGTGGAGTTTCACATTACAGAAAACCAAAAAAAGAAAAAACCCCAGTGCACACAGAAATTATTTGCTGGATTGTCTCTGAAATAATTTTGTGTGAACATACTGTTATAATTTCATAAGGATAAAAGACACATTTTTCAAATTCTTTTTAGTTTCTCTGCTTTAATTTTAGAAATTTTAATCATTAGCACTCTTCTGAAAAAGTTTTCCTAATGGTTACATTAAACCTCTTTTATACTGCATAACCATTTTAGCAATGGTGTTTAGCACCTTTTCATTATTCAGATTGTTTTTTTTTTTCAATTCTATTCATATTTTAATTTATTTTTGGAATTTCTATGCTGTGGTCTGTTGGCTCAAGAAGTAAACCCTGTGTGAAAGTTAATCAAATAAGAGTCCCAAAATCCTCAGAGAGTACTGGGTTCTACTCATATTATGTAGGTGCTTTTTCGCTAGTAAACCTTTACCAGCAAAATTATTCTGACCAGATTTTATGAATACTGATAACACGTAGCATTTTCCTGCTTCAATGTGTTAGCTTAAAATTGTTTTTTGTACGCATCACCACATTCATTTAATTACCCATTAGAGAATATAGAGGGAGTAAATTAAGGTATACATACTTAAAGTGAGCATAATTTAAGCAAATTTAGCTATCTCAATATTTTGCACTATAGTTGTGTAAGGTTTTGATCAGATGATTTTAAAATATGTATTTTTTGTTATAAGTGTACTTCGGATATTGCATTTATCTTGCTAAATGTAAAACAAATCAGAAAAAATAGAGGCTAGCAGTAGTAATTTGACAATATATATGTTCAAATTTTCTTTAGCAGAGCCTTTTACTGCAAGGAGAAATAATTCACTGAATGTATAAAAATATATACGTTAGTAAAAGACCATGGCTGTTGTTGCCACAGTGACATAGCACAAAATGTGTAAAGACTTAGGAGAGGTATTTTCAAGCATGTTTATGTGTTCACTCAATCTTCTGTTACATTTGGATGGATTAAAAACACATACACATAGCATGAAAAGGATGACATCTATATATTCATGTGCTTTTTTCAAAATAGGACCTAATTAGAAAAAAAATTTAGTTGTGAATAAGTTTGTGGTATATTACAGTTTTAAATCATAATACAGACACAGTATGTAGAATATGCAGTGTATGTACAATAAAGAGAAAGCAATGTCCAGAAATTATGATCTAAAAATCACTCTCAACATGAAATTTGTCCCATGAAAGATCTCAGAATAGGACTGAACTTAGCCCTTGCCTTGCCCAAAAAGTCACACTGATAGCTCTTTAAGTCTTCCTTTACTGGCCTTAAATCTGCCAGATGGGTGATGGAGAAGTTGCTAGTGAAAATTTGCTTAAATTTGCTTTTACTTGATACGTGTGGAAAGAGCCTTCATGGATGTGATTCATTATGAAATGCTGGGAAGAGAATTCTGGGACTATGCAAAACTTGTTATGTAATGCTTGAAGGAGAAACTAAAATGGGGAAAGGGAAGGGTTGTGGCACATCGAGGAGGAGCAAGCATGGTAAAATAGAGGGAATAGAAGTCAATCTGTCTTGCCTTCTCACAAAATTCCTTTCCTAACCGGCTGAGGGCTGTCTATTCTCTGCATATTTGTTTATTTGAGGCCTGAGTGCAGCTACTAGAGTCAGACCATGGGTCAGAGCCCACGTGTGCATGGTGCAGCACCTGGAGAGATCAGAATGTGTATGTAGTGTGTGTGTGTGTCTGTGTGCAGGTTCTTCAGTAGGGAACATCGGACCAGACTGGACAGAGAGTAGAATAAGAAGTTTGGGATCCTGGTATCAGAGAGGTCGTATGTTTCTGAAGAGACCAAAGAATGTGCGAGTTGGCTTCTGGAGGAGTAAGC
Organism: Struthidea cinerea; assembly: GCA_013397865.1. Taxonomy (NCBI): domain Eukaryota; kingdom Metazoa; phylum Chordata; class Aves; order Passeriformes; family Corcoracidae; genus Struthidea; species Struthidea cinerea. Next base: position 502,822 of record VZTI01001772.1, on the reverse strand, counting down.
AGGTTACTGGAGAAGCCAGGATTCTGCCGGTCAGCTCTGGGTGTGTCCATAGCTCTGTACCACCTACTGGAAAGATCCATTTGCATGTTACTGGGGAGACCTGGGAGAATCTGTGGGCCAGCTGCTGGGCAAAAGCCTAAGGCCAGCTACTGGAGGAAACCACGTTATCTATACTTATGTATTTTCCATTACAGATTTTTATCTTGATCAGCCAGACCAGGATCAAGATATTTCTGCTTTTATTTTATCTGTGTTTCTCTGTGTGGCCATCCATGTGCATGCTTACACGTGCATTGTGTGTCTGTATGCATGTGTACCTACTGGGAGCACGTGCTCACCCTCGCTACCAGCTGGACGTGGAGGAATTGAGCTGCAGAAGTCTGACCTCTGATGAACCACCACATGTGGCAACCCCTTTTCTTTTATATTAACTAACAGTTCCTACTCACAAGACTACCCCACTTTCCCCTTTCATGCGTTTAAAGACAAGACTTACAGGACGTACTCAACATTTATTTGGAGAGAAAAGAGAAACATTTTGAAGAGCTAGAAGTAGATACTACCGATTTTTTAGGGGACAAACAACTGTTGTTTGGACAGCTCAGGACAAAGGCTAGACACAAAGGACAATGCAATGTAAAATGAAAAAAAATGCATTGAGAACCTAGCAGAAGAAGTTGCATTGAAGTGGAAAAAAGCAAGAAAGAGGTTTTAATAATCAGTAAAATTTAAATATTGGAGTAGGATAGTCTTAATTACAAAGAGAAGAGGATAAGCTAAGGATAAAGCTAACAGGAAAGAGCTGGGAAATGGCTGTGATGTGGCAGTGATCCAAAATGGACCAAGGCATGACTATAAAGTGAGATATTGTCAGAAATCTGATATTTTTATGGAATACCACTAATTATCTAGGGAAGAACAAACTTATGAGAGTATTAGTCTGCACATCTGAATTTCTAAGTCATGAAAAAAAAGCATCATCTAAAGCAGTGGAGATTCACTGAGGTGGATTTCTTTTCTAACTGTGATTCTAGTCCAAAGTGTATCCAAAGACATTCATTTGGATACAAAACTAATAATTGACATGTAAACTGAAGTGGAAAGATCAACAAAATTTGTTTACAATTGAGAACTAACTTAGATCTTACATTGAATAGCATTCAAAGCTGATAGTATCTTCCACACCCTGGTTTCATGGTTACCAAACTGACCCTGGATTAAGGGTTGTTTATAATGATTGTAATTATAATTCTTGTTTATAGATATATACTGCTGTTAGACACATATTATTCGTAGATGTTTAGAATATTTAGAATAGAGTCTCGACAAGGTAGAGGCCTTGTCAAGCCTCTAGAGGAGGGAAATGATGCCTTGGGTTTTAACTTTTATATTTTTCAAATTCTGTACTGCCTAGTGTGTAACTCTGAGGTTTCTTGTAGCCTGTTAATTTCTGCTCTCTCATGCTAGGTAGACATAACAAAGCCTCTCTGGGCCTGCTCTTCAAGGACACTCAGACTGTCCTAGGCCCAAAAAGTGTAAACCAAAGAGCCTCTAAGGGGGGCAAGCGGAGGGGAAATTACATCATTAAACTGAAGCTTTAATTGGAGAATTAACCCTGATATGCAGATGAACCAAATCTATAAAAGTGTGAGGAACTCGTGACCTGCCGTCCATCTTGGGGTCCATCTTGGCAGTAGCCTCTGGCTCCCCAGGGGTGCCTTTGAAGGCCCTTCAAATAAATATCTACTTTTATTCCATTACTCCTGTCTAGTCTCTGTTTCTAGGAGGCCTCTTAAGGCATCACTTAAATCAACTAGCAAAGGCAAACTATTCATGATCCCTCAGAGGGAAAAAATAGGAAAAGACAAACAAACAAACAAACAAACAAAAACCCCTAAAGTAACCAAAATTCTTCCAAAAATGTCTGTTGAAAGAGTAACTTATTTCAATATCAAAAGAATACATTCCTTCAAATACCCAGCAAATTAATGTATCAGAATAGCTAGAGTATTTATACTCTACAATTTGCACCTGAATTCTACAAACTCACAGTTAAAATCTGCCAATTAGAATGAGTAAACAGTTAATCATTTGGCTGGACTACAATACAATTAAAGAGAACAACCTGGAAAATCACAAGCTGTTTCTGAGGAGATGGTAAAGACTTTTCTTTATTTCAATAAAATAATGGGGCCTAAGAAAATCTTTTATTTAATGACCAAAGCATTTTCATATAAGTTATTTTTTAGGTTCCACACTCTGGCAATATGAAAAGATGCAGAGGCTTCTGGGACTTCCAAATATGTATAATATTTTTTTTGTGAAAAATAGAGAAAGTTTTTGTTGAGGTAACTTGCAGAGTTGTGCTAGCAGGCTCTAGACACTATGTGTTTTGCATAGTCTACAAATTCCTACAATATCATTGGTGTCTGTTAATCACACATCTAGAAAGGGACAGCAGTTGCCAGTGATGGATGATGACTGAAAATATTTCACCACATCCCAAAGGAAAGATGCAGCAGCAAGAAACAGCCTGTAATATATTATTCTTGTCCTGGAAAACTTGGGGCTAGTTATTGTTCCTTTGACAGATACTGCACCCAGCCTTGCCTTTTTATACTGGGGACCTTGGTATGAGACAGGACAGCCAAGAATTTTGCTGATGTAATGCTAGTAATTGCACACTAATAGGCTTCCTTGCAATTCATGTATAACTCAGTACTACATTTCTCTTCAAGAGAAAAAAATTAGTATAGGTAGATGTATAACTTCTGGACACATTTTACAATAAAACTGGAACAGTAATGTACCTGAGATACCAATCTCCATCTAAGTCCCTATTTTGCTTAGGTCAGGAAGTCTTTAGGTTGCACATAAAAATATGCAATGTAACTGATATTTTCAAATTGTATAGCATTGATTGCTAAAAGAAGAATTGTGTCTCACTTCTATATTTATAAATATTTATTCTTTCCTAAAATGCAAAGTGAATCTGTTCACCAAGTAAATAAAAACAACAATATTAAAAAAGCTGCATAAAGTTCTAGTCATACTTCTGCAGTTCCTCAAACTACTACACACAGAAAGAATCTCTATTTTTTGTCTTTAAAATGGAGGAAGAACAAACGAAATTTTTTACATTGTAGGAAGACAAATTAATTTGGAGATCATACAACTTTTAAATTTTAAAATTAGTTCTATTTTTCTATTTTCAGCACTCAGCAGAATGCAAAAATACTTCTGTGTCTCTTATTATACTTTTAGTATAGCATCTTCAGAGCAGTAGTGATAATCCATGTGAAGAAAATTTTTGTATGCATACTGAGATATTGAAACAGTACTCGACAGAGGGCTAAATTTAATAAAATTTGTGTCCTTATACCAAAGATTACTGCCTAAGTTATCCAGTTTAAAGAAAATCACTGTACAAGGAAAAGTTCATATACAGTGTGCCCTACTGCTATGGCAGACTAAAATGTCCACAAAAAAAGTGAATATAAGGGTACATTTTTAAGAATAGCACTACATTTCACTGTAAATGTCAAGTAGTGCTATTCTGAAAAATGTCACTGCAATAATTACATGGAAATGGTTGCACCTACTGTATACTGTGTGGTCACATTCAGTGTATGAATCAAGGGAAGTTAATATTATCACTAGTTGCTGGAAGAGTAACAGCTCTTCTAAAGAAATTCATGCAGTTATAAAATAGCCAAATATTAAAATTTGATTTATAGAACCGGGACTAAAATGCAATTTCTTCTATATTAACTTCAAAATTTAAAAAATACCTGTGTACTTGGGAACTCAATGCTAGAAGATTTCGGGGTCAGTGACTTGAGATCCTGTTATTGAAGTCAGACATAGTGTGTAAGCCTTCTTGTACATTTCTTAATCTTCATCTTAGAAAGTTTATGAATTTTTTTGTCCTTCACTGCTCTGGATAAAATGTTGTTCCAATACTTGACTATTCTCATGGTTTGAAATTACTAATTAGCAACATAAATTTATTCATGCTCACATTATATTTTTTCTTCTTTTGACAACTTTATCCTTTAGCTTTAATAGGTCTCCTCTTGCCTGATTTTTCAGTGTCTAAACAAAGAGTATTGATATTCTCTCTCCTCTTCCTTCTACTTAAGTAAGCCAAAGCCTTTTTTTTTTTTTTAATAGGACAGGTTCTACATTTTTAATTTTTATTTTCCTTTTAGCTGTCCTTTCCTAAATCTGCTGGCAGATTTTTTCAGTGCAATATCCCAACAAGATTTCAACTCAGTCCTCAGTGCACTAACATTCTCAGCTCTTCTGGAAATAATTCATGTGTTAAAATCTTGGATTTCATTTACTTTTCCCATTCTGCCATCATATGCCAGAGAGGTTTATAGGCATCCTATGGTAAGTAAAACAACCAAGTTTTAATGGGCTGCCTGCAGCAAATCAGATGAAAACTTGTCAGTACGCAGGATAACTCCGCCTTTCCCAATTTGCAAGGTTAACCAAGATTCTCTGTGTCACTGTCTGACTCCTTTATGTCGACTGTACTTTCCCATGATTTCTAATCCGTCAGTCTTCTGGGTTAACATACAGTCACCTTCAAACTGATATCACTGATATTAAGGAGGAGACAATAAAAAGCAATCAAGCAAAAATCTTTTTTAAGTTAGGCGCAACTTCATAAAAAATTTGAGTCCATGCCGAAGTTCTTTTATATTTTCCTGGCTTGTCGTGCTGTGCCACAAAAGAATTATTGCCTCTCTAAACCAATAAGGAAGTTCCTAAAAAGGGATTAGTGCAAGTAGAAGCTTTTTTTAAAATCTGTCTGACCTATCACAGGTTACCATAGTAGAAATATTTTTATTAAAAAAAAACAAAAATAAAAATGTGAGAGAGAGAGAGGAAGAAAGGAAGGGGGAATATGAAGACCAACAAAATAAGTAAGTATATACATTTTTAATGTAGTATGGGCTCATGAAGCTGTGGAAGATTGAAATATAAAAGTAGAAAAGCAGAGACTCACATATACGTTGTCAAAACCAAAGATATTGGAATATTATGTGGAAAATACATGTAGTCAGTCCAGGAAATAAAACTTGAGCCTTGGTGGAGTAATTCTGTATTTCACTGAGAAGAATATATGGGTAATTTTTTAAGAGAGGTGATCCCAGGAACAACTTTATCAGTAGTGCTTGCAGCTGAATGAAAAGTAACAATGCAGGCAGGATTTAAATCTGGGCCCAGGACTAAACTGAGCATTGTAAGAGTTAGTCAAAACATCAGCTTAGCCATAGTGTTGTATGGAACAAAATTTTATGCTCCGAAACCTCTCTGCAGTGCAGGGGAGCAGTAGCAGCTTGAGGTAAGAGTTGCAATTGCAAGACAGCAATGCAGTTACAGGCAGTTGATAAAACACCCTGAGGAGAGTGACTGGCCTTTGAGGAGAAGAGAACTTTCCAAGACTAAATATGGTACTTCTATCCAAGTCTAAAACTGACCTGAAAGCAAGATTTTAAAACTCCATTTTCTAAGTATCTGATAAAAACTAATTTCTTTCCTTTGAAATACAACATGATAGATAATGAAGCTGTGGATTTTGTTTTCAGTTTCTGTATCAATACTAGGTATCCTATTAAAAAAGTTTAAGGTAGGCTTATGAAAGGAGTTTTTTGCAACAGCTGAACATGCACAGTGGAGGAAGTTTGCCATCTACAGGATCTATAAAGACTAAGAGATAATTGATTCTAAAGTCTTAGGCACAGGATGGAAAAAAAAGGGACTGAACGGATTGTATGGAATTTGTTTTGGGTTGTTCCAGTAACTCTTCACCAGAGGGAAGGACTGAACATGTAGGGATGAAAAAAGTAGAACTGTTTTCTGGTTCTGCTTGCAGATTCTTTTCTCCATTTAAATATTTGTGCACTTCTATTTTAAAGTGAAACCTTGGGATTTAGAGACATTTTTGTAATCATTTCCTTTCAAGAATGAGTGTGACAATTCCACCAGTTGATTAGGTGATTGAACCGTCATGGTGTTACATCCCACCTCTGAGGTGACGTAACTGAGGTTCTTGATAAGAGAAACCTTGGGGTAGATTAGAGTGAAACGACCCTGAATGACTGGTGTATATACATATGTACTATCTATAGAAATATATCAATTTAAAAGAATAAGAATATGATCTAAGAAAATATATTGGGGAAAAGAAATAAAGTCAAAGAAAGGATAAGAGTAGACAGTGAAGATGAAAGTTATCAACAACTGGATGGATTCAGCAATGAGAAATGTAGATGTCTGTTGGTCAAAGTGATGGTCACATGCTTTGATCCATTTGGGGTGGGAAAGCCCATGAAACAAAGAATTCAACAGGCTGATATACGATTAGGTTAAGGTAGGAAGGCCCTGGGGAGAGAGTTTTAGTGCTGTGAATCATGAACAGTTCTGTGATAGAAGGCCCCAGAAATGAAGCACTGGGGATGATTGGTGGTCGTTGCAGAAGTTATTTCTTCTGTAAATCAGGGTGATAACTGTATGAGAGGTTGCTTCCTTTCCCACCGTTTGCCATAGTGAGAACTTTTGTCCAGATGCATTAACCAGGATATGCTAACCAGATCTTGCCTCTGCCAGGCCTGCAGTCAGCACCTCCCTGTTGTGAATTCCTCCCTTCTGTGCTTATTTTAGGCTCACTGTGGTGACTTATCCTATGGCAAGTTCATTCAGTGATCTTGACAGTGTTTGAGACAAGCAACTGTGCTCTTTAAGTCCTTACACGTGAGGTCACGCAAAATCACACAATCCCAGAATGGCTAAATTTATTTAAAGTTGGAAGGGACCACAGTGGGTCATCTGGTCCAACCTCCCTTCTCAAACAGGATCATCTCATGGCACAGGATTGCATCCAGACAGTTCTTGAATATCTTCAGTAAGGGACACTCCACAACCTCTCTGAATAATCTGTTCCAGTTCATGCTAACCCACACAGTGAAGTTCTTCCTCATGTTCAGTTGGAATTTCCTGTGATCAGTTTCTGCCTGTTGCCTCTTGTTTATTGGTTGGCACCACCAAGAGGAATGTGGCTCCATACTCTAGACACCCTCCCTTCAAATACTTGTTTATATTCTTAAGGTTAAACAGGGCCAGATCCCTCAGCCCTTCCTCATAAGGGAGTAGCTCCAGTCCCCTATTTGAATTCATTGCCCATTGCTGGACTCACTCCAGGAGCTCCATGCCTCTCTTTTACTGTGGAGTCCAGACCTGGACAGCAGTCCAAAGTCCTGCAACAGCACTATGAAAATGGCACACTGATCCATTAGTAGCTCCACCTCGATGCTCTGGGTGACTTAGTCTTTCATTTGACACTCTGAGCCCTTCTATTTCCAACTCCATCTGTAGGGTTTTTCACAACACTTGAGAAGTTTAACTCCCTGTGCTGCAAGGATTCAAGCCCCAGCTCTTACATGGCCAAGCTTTACAACATTAGTAAAAACTTCAGAGAAAATGATGAGGAAGGTAAATGTCCAGTCAGAGTTAGGAATTATAAGGTGGGGTTCATTATTAGGTAAATAAATACAGCTCCCTAAAGGAAGAAAATAAGGAAGCTCATCAGGTTAATTCTGTTATATGTATATGAGAATATTATATGGCTAAAGTTAACTCCACATTTTCAAAAGACATATTGAGAGAAATCCAGCCTTTTATTAAAATGGTGTCTAAGATGCACAAAGAGGAATTAGGAACTTTATTAGCTGGAGTGCTAACTAAACACCAGACCTGTCAAAACTGGGATGTCTCTAATGATGTGCTGAGGCACCTAATAATATTTCAAGATTAAAATAAAGAAATAAATTAGAATTGAGGCATCTGTAGGGTTGTGTGACCATATAAAAGGGAACATTTTGGATTAGAATTTTCCAGGTCACAGGTCATGTTCTGAGATGTAATATTAATTCCATATCAAGATGGGCTGACAGAAATGCTTAAGCAGCTTCTTGAATGCAAATAAAGGACTCAAAGTAGACTAAGCTAAGGAACAAAATTGTTATACCAAGCAATAAAGAGGAACCTGGCAAACTAGTACTTCAATGCTGATTCTCTTAGCAGTATTGAGCTTTTAGGGTGAGGTTTTCCTGATAGTTTAAACCAATCTTAACCTGGGTTAATGTAATTTTACTTCACTATGTCTAATTTGTGCACATGGGAATGTGCAGTTATCTAGGTCAGGGTGATAATCTGGCTAAAATATTATAGTTGTATTTATGGAGGGGAAGGAGAAGAGACAAGAAGGAGCAGTTTCCTGCTGAATCAATCAGTGGAAGGAGGAAGAAGAGGCTGACCACAGAACTATATCCCTGTAATCCATTAAAATATAACCAGTGTAAGAAAACTCCATAAATTGTTGATAATTAATCTGTTCATTAATATGGTTTTAATAAATTAATTTAATATGCTCATGAAAAACTATGAAATGGCTTAATCTAATTTGAAAATTTTAATTTTTCACACTAAAATATCATAGGGGATTTCTTTAAATAACTCTTACTACTTTTTTTCTATTCTGTACTCTCAGGTGTGTTTCCAGGGTCATAAACGCAAAAGACTACTGCAACACTGTTCTTGCCAGCCAGAATTATCCAAATACATTACAGAGTGTGAGAAGTAAACCAAAACAAATCAAAACATATTCTGCAATTTTTTTGTGCCAGTTTGAGACACATTGGAGGAAACATCCTCTGATAGAAAGCAGGTTTCAGCCGTCCCTCTCCCACCAGGTTCGGGAAAAAAAAATTCCTCAAAGGAAAGTGGAAAAAAAAGTCATTTATTTAACAAGCAGGGGACNGGGTTAAAGAAAAACAAAAAAAAAAAAAAAAAAAAAAAAAAAAAAAAAAAAAAAAAAAAAAAAAAAATCAATAAGAAAACCTCTCGCTTTGAAGAAAACCTTAGTTTCAGAGTTCTTTGTAGGTGATGGCTCTGCTCTCTCCGGAGCTGGGGGTGCAGCTTGGGCCCCCCGGGGCCGGGGTGTAAGGCCTCCCAGTGATGTTCTGGTGTTGCTGCACAGTCCAGAAGAGAAGAAGAAGAAGCCAAAGTCCCAGGAAACTCCTTGCTTCAGCTAACGAGCAAGAAGCTAGCCAAAATAGCAAGAGAATGCAACCCTCTTCCCTGCTGCAGAGAGCCGAGAGCTGAGGAGAGGAGCGAGCAAGTTATCTGTGTTCTTGAACACAGCCGCCGAAGGAATTCCACCGCCTTCCCCCCCACTCTCTCTCGGGTCTGCCTTAAAGACACGGAAAGGCACAGGATTCATGTCTGGGCATACAGCCGGCGATAGGGTACCCAACATCATAAAGTCACCTCAAGACATTTTGTTAAGCAAATATGCCTTTTCTGATTACTGCTAGTGCTTAACAGTGATTACTGTCGGTGACAGAAACTCGCATATTTGTGTTTCCTTACTGTGATTGCATAGTTTCTCCATTGTAATCTTTTTCCTATTTAATGTTTTCCTATAAAGTTGGGGAGTCTGGGTACCCTATTTCTAGAATTCTGTCCTTGTCTAGAGTAAGAATACTTTTATTTATTTACCGAAGGTAGCAAGTTGTGTGACTGTCTGGATTTGCTTTGTTTTGTTTACATGGTGTGTTGTTATTTACATAAATGCTTTCTTGCCTCCTGTTAATCTGTTTTCCTGTCTGAAAATTAATTTAGTTGTTTCCATTACTATTTTGTTATCAGATACACGTTTTCCTGTGTACTTGCTGCACTAGCAACATCATGTATTAGTTGTTTTACTTATAATCTTTTTCCTCATTTTTATATTTATATTTTGATTTACATATAAGCATTCCTCTGTTTCTCTCTTATTCTCTTAAACATAAATATTAATGTAAACCATGTACTGATGAACAACAATGTCAGAAAACTCTGTTAGAGGTTTTTACCAGTATGAATGTGCATCAGAGAACAAGATTCTTCATCTGGAGTTTTATATGGCATTGTTGTGCCTCCAGATGTTTTCAGTGTTGCTGTTACATACTGAAATGCACATAAAAGCTCAGACAGTTACCAGTAACATGTTTCTTCTGTGCAATGTACGTGACAATACTGCCATAGGGAATGTGCAGGGATTCACTCTTTTCCCCATAAGCCAGTTGGTGCCAGCTGATTCCCATCATGCTTCCTAGTCCCACCAAACATCACATTCACACACGTGAGCTCCTTAGTACAAACGAACTTGCTTTGAGCAGAAAATTGGAATAGGTGACTTGAAGGTGCCTTCCAATCTAAATTATTCTGTGATTATGCAATTCAAATTCAAGAAGCGTTCTGACAGTCAATGAATAATTAACAGAGATAGTTTTCAAACAGGTATAAAGCTTCCTCCTTACGAAAGTAAACAAATGGATTTACTTTCCTTTGTGTATATCAAGTAAAAATTCTGAAAACATGTTTTCTTTTCAATCTATTGCATTCCAGAACAGTACATGCAAAAGGGAAAATACTAGATAGGAGACAAAAAGTTGTTAGCCTGTTTAAAATTGGTTTCATCATTACCTGTGCTGCTTCTGAAGGGAGAACTAGGGTGAATAGAACTGCATGAACTTTAGAGACGTGTTCCAAAATCTGGGAGAAAAACAGCTTGCAGTGAAAACTGTTTCATCATTGGATACACTGAGTAAACGTTCAGTAGGCTGAGCTATTCAATAAACGTGTATAATTGACACAAATAGCTAGATCCTGACAAAGTTATTTCTGTGCTGCATCATTCATTCCCTTGACACCACATAACAAAGCAAACCTTGAGTACGTTTTTTTGGTTTTTTTTTTAACTGAAACAGAGCTTATTCCCTGTTTGAGTTTTTCATTATATAGGGACAAGGATAAAATAAACCTGTGTACAATTACATCTCCAAATAATTCCTGTATATTACTGATTAAGCATTATTTGGGAATGTAAGTCCCATATCAGTGCCCAGGTGTTTTGTTTTGTTTTGTTTTATTAGGCAGTATGGGACCATAGCAATCGTCCCATGATGATCTTATGCATCACAAAATGGGGAAAATTGTCTTTAGTCAGTTTTTTTCTGGTCCTATTTCTTTTCTACAGCTGTTATGGCTTTCCTACCCACTCTGGCTTTGTATTTGTTTTTATTGTAATTCTTAGTAGGTCTCTATTGTCTTTATTTCTGCCAGCTTTTGCCAACTAAATGCAAGTTTATATTCTCTAATGGCTATATTGAAAGTATGTAATTCTTCTAAGTTTTCCAAACAAAAAATATACAAATCCAAGAAAATAGGGCTGATTTACCCATTAAGCATCAATTCATTTCATATCATGGATAATAAATTTCCAGTCATTTGAACAGTTGACTATTCCTTAGTGTAACATGACACTTGTGGTCAACAGACCATAAATCTCTTTACAAAGGGGAGTAACAAACTTATTGCCCTTTTTACTGGTCCCAACTGGCAAATTTAGTATGTAGTAGCAGAACCTTCCTTTTTGTCTAATTCATTATTATTTAAACATACCATCGGGCAAAAGCAGCCTTTAGTTCCAGAATGGCCCATTATGCTGAGTTGTCTCATAGATACAATGCATTTTGGAAAAAATAAGCATATACGTGCTCACTAAAATGCCAGCAGCTTTCCTACACTTCATCAGTTTTGCTATACAATTACATTTCCTTTTGGTTATTTGATTTTTATTTTATTTTTGTAGTTTCAGACCCAGCTGCTTCTTTGCATACCAGTCTAGTTCTTTCTGAACATCTTCAGTCTTAGACAAGCAAACACTATAATTTTATATTGAAGTTTCTTTTTTCTATATTCTCAGACTATTTTTCCTGTCATTTACCATCAACAAAGCTTCTACATTAACAGAATATCATAGCATCTTCTGCAGCCCACTATGCCCCATGGCCCATCATGTCCTGTGAAGCTGATCCTCATAAAAAACTTTATGTGAAGGCTTTATGTGAAGGTGAAATTACATTATCTCTCTCTGTTTCATAAAATTATTTCAGGTACAGAGTTAGAGCACATTAGAGGTAAAATTTCATTCCCTGGCTTTGAGATGTGTTTCAGTGCAGTTCTATGTAGCATCTAAAAAGACACATTTTAGTATTTGAGATAACATAAATTTTTAAGTGTTTTTGCAGCTAAATCCACGTATGTTGCAGCTTATATTAGATTTTTCTAGATTGCACTGCTTCCCGTAGAAAGTGATGTGACCTTACTACAGTGCTCTCAGTTTACATGCCTTTTTAGTAATTACATCTCAATCTGGGCATAATTTATTCAGAAATTTTCTTGCATATGAGATTATGACTGCTTTCAGATAAACTCTAAAAATTTCTCTGGATGCATATACTCGAATGGTGACTGCCATGGTGGTGTCAGAGAGTCTAAGCACTGATGCATTACAGAATAATGCTTCAGTGCCATGTTATGAATGTTCTTAAGTAGCAGTTATCACAATATAACAGTAAAAGGTGTTTCAAAACACATATGCTGTGCGTAAAATTAAATTAATTTTATCTGTAACCTTCCGTAATACATCTGGTCCTGTGGTGCTTACACTGATGACAAAGACTTCTGTCATCTGGCTTGAATCCATGAAACAAGTATATATTCTTCACATTTTCTTTCTTCATGAATCAGATTGTATCTGGTCTGATTTTGATATTTCATGCTTCAATAATGACAACATTTTCTTTACTGACCAGTCATATCCTCTCTGAACTGATGTTCTTTCTGGTCTTCAAATAGTTGACTAGTACACATTCAGTTCCATAGATTCCTCTCTTGGGCTGCAATTCTTTCTTTTCTGACCTTATGTGAAAATAGAGACGGATCATTAGGCTTTTAATTTGCCATACGGTGTCTTGAAAATTCATGTTCAAATGGGTTCTCATCTCTGGTTTCTCAAAATTCTTCTTTTTTATCTAGAATAAAGTGAAAACTAATTGCTGCTGTCCTACTAAACTCTCTATAAATCAGAGAAATATAAATTTCACTTCCATCTCTGCTAATTCACAGAGAAGACAAATCCACTTTAGGTAAATCCCTTTTTATATATCCGGGTAAAACTCTGAATCTATCACTGAAGACAACATACTACATTCACTATGCTGTCATGTTTGTGTGAAACCGTCACGTCTCACTCCTACGCAGAAGGGAGCACCCCAAATTCCTAGATCCTCATGGGGAAAAAAGAATGGCAAAGGTCAAGAGTCCAAAAAAGGCTCACAAAATTTTATTAGCATACTACACCCTCAACATAGAATTTGGTATATTCTTTGTCCCTATCATCTAATAGTAAGAGGAATAAAAGAATAAAATAAAAAAGGGAAGAAAGAGAAAGTGAATAGGAAATCAGATAGAAGAGAAAAGGGGATCACCAGTCCTGGGTCCAACATCCACACACTGCAGCAGTTCATGAAATACTGCAGCCCGTGAGAAGGACTCTGGAAAAGTTCATAGAGAGCTGTCTCCTGTCGGAGGGGTCCCACACTGGAGCAGGGAACAACAGTCAGGAGCAAGGAGAGGCAGGGATGATGTGTGATAAACTGACCACTGTCCCCCTTTCCTGTCCCTCTGCTCTGCTGCAAGAAGGAGATAGAGAATTGGAAATAAAGTAACACTGGGAAGATTGGAAGGGTTGGGAAAGCTATTCCTAAGATTTGGGTTTACTTCTCATTACCCTGCTCTGATTTGTTTGGTAATAAAATCAATAATTTCCCCAAGTCAAGTCTGTTTGGCCCATGACAGTAACTGGTGAGTGATCTCTCCCTGCCCTTACTCAACCCATGAACATTTCACTCTATTTTCTCTCCCCTGCCCACCTTGAGAACAGGGAGTGATACAGTGGCTTTGGTCGGCACCTTGTGTCCAGGCAGGAGTAGCCCGCCACAATATGCAATATTAAGATTCTACCAGACTGCAGATTATAGTTTATTTTTCTCCCTGATACTGCCTGTGGGTGTACTGAGTTAATCATACTCATGTTCAGCAAGAAATCTGTGACACTGTCCATAGTAAAGCTCTCTTGGGACATAAAAAATTGGCAAACTAATGTCTGTGTTTGTGATGCTTTATCTCAAAGGATGGCAGATCAAGGACAGACATGTTTCTACATATGTGCAATTTCTCTGCTTCTGTTCTTGGTTTAACTATTTTATCCTGACTCTGAAGTGAGCTGATAGGTCCTCCAAATTTAGCTTTGTTTACTCTCTTGTGTAAGAGTTTATGCTACCTTGCTGGTATTTGATTTGGACACGATTACTCTTTCTTTGTCCTGTTACTATTTAGGAGGCTTTGTAGAGCATCAATTGTTACTAAATTTCACTTTACACTTTAAATATATTACTCTCTTCAAAATATGCAGTATTTTCTTCTTTTCTCTTCTCTTCTGGCGTCTTTTAATGTATGGATCTGCCCTTTAAAATGCTAACCCATGTTCCTGGAGTGATGGGCCAAAATCAACCCTCACATCTTACTGACTACTGGCATATTCTATACGAATATTTAAAATTTATTATTTAGTTTCAAGGATTTACTGTTTCCTACTTCTCATTGTTCTACACCACTTGAGAAGTGCTGTCAACCCTGAGATCACGCAAAACTTATTTTGCTTCCTAGAGATTTCTAATAGCCTGTATAAGGAGAAAGCAGCTCAATGTCTTGGTGTATGCTGATCAAGAGGTCTAGAATGAGATATGGACATCCTGCACACATATAGAGCTGCTTTATCCAGGAAAACACCTGTACTCACCTTCCTATCTCCCCATTCCAGATTTCCACATTAGACTCTCCAGCCTTTAGATTTCAGTGCATTTTCAAAATCCACTGGACTGCTACAGCTGGCTACACTTTTGAACAGTGCCCACTCAGAATCCCTGCGCTTCCCACACAGTTAAAAGCTGCCACTACTAAGACTGACAATGGAAATATGAATTGACTTGTAGATTCTTATGGAGACTATATACTCCAGTTTAGTACATCCTCTATCTATCCGGAGCCTTAGCTCCAACCAGTTCAGTAAAAAAGTGTGTTCAGTGACTTTCATTTACAGTTGCTGACAGCAGCAAGCAAGAATCATAAAATGGAGCCCCCCAACACCTTCCGTAGGATGTCTCTAGACATCCCAGTGTCCCAGTCTGTTGAAAGGGCAGTACATTTAAATGCCAGCTTGCAAATAATTTAAAAAAGTTTATTCTATTCTTTTTATATGTGGTTTTCTATTCAAACATTTTATCTCTATTTGTCTCATGTAATTTTGCTTATTTGCATTAAGTGGACAGTTTTGCATATACTGGTTGCTTAGACAGACCATATTTACTACGTTTTTGGTGTTAATAGCAGTTATCTTCTGTTTGTCAGGCACCTGGCATAAGACTGGGATCCTGTGAAAGGTGCTGTTGTGGGTTATGTACAACTCTGTGCATTGACAGCTGAACACACTTCACCGGGATCATCTGACAGCTCATCACACTGAACAGGACAATCAGAGAACTTCTGAATACTTGCCTCACAGTACTGCCCAAAGCCCAAGGCAGGAAAATAAGGTTCAACATTGATAGGAACCTTCCTATTGGTATAAGTCAATTATTTTTTGCCAAATGTACCTGTTCTTCTGAAACAGAATATTTTCAGATCAGGAGCTTTTAACAGAAAGGTATTGCAGTAGAAGACTTTCAACCACTTCTACTTCACAACTTTCAGGTGGTTAACGACAGGGTGGTCAAGCTATCATCTCTTTTGCACAGATGGCAGCCTCACAGGTTGTTCTGGGACTTGTGAAGGGAGTAGACAGTTGATTAGTTATTTTCCTTGCTCCTAGCAGCTGAAAAAGTTTCCAGCAGTAAGGGCAAAGATCTGGCAGCTTCTTTGACCTCATCCAGTCCTCTGTTCTTCTCTCATGCTCCCTACTGCTTCACATGCTCCTCCTCTAACATTGTAAATTAATGAATTGCAGAGTTCAAAATCTTTTCTCCTGCTATAACAGCTGTTCCAAGAGGACTTTGTTGTTTGCGCTCCCTTAATCATTTCCTGAGCAGAACTGTTTACATCTGGATGAACAACTTTAAAGACAAAAAAACCCTGACTAATATTGTCAGATCATTAATTTGGATCATCTGATGTTGTCATGCTGTTATGTGAAGAACTTCTTAGTTCAGCATTTATACAGGTCAAGGCCAAAAAATACCAAAAGATTTCTAAGCCCTTGTAGTTTTGGTAGCTAAAAAACTAACTGAGACAGTCTTGCTTCAACTTGGTTGGATTTTTTTATCTGTTTGGAGTTTTTTTGTTTGTTTGTTGGTTTTACAGCTTGTCTGCAATTTGTAGAGGGGACATGGACCAGTGGCTGGAACACAGTATTTTGTTCTGTTACTGACCTGCGTTCTTCCATGATGACCTCTTCATTTCTCTGTTGAGTTGATGAGAGGCAATGCCTTACAGACTATCTTTTAACCTCAACCCCTGTTTCTGGAAAGAGTAACATGTTTTAAAGATACTCATGCTTGCTGAAGAATTATGTTTTTGGCGTCTCCAAGATGCATTTCCATTTCCTTTTGAATGTTAGCCAAGGAAGATGTAATGTCATTTCTAAATTCCTGGCCTAAAGGTTAATTGTGACAAACCTGCTACTTGAAGGAAACATTTAAATAGATTTTTTTTTTTTAATGATGGCATTTGTATTTCAGGTAAAGGGTATAATTTTCAACTGAAAACTTGGATTAGGCAGGCCAAACATGTCTATAAAGTAGTATGACCATGCTGTAGATTTTGGAGTGGGATTATAAATGTGGATTTGTGATCAAGGGCTTTCTCTAAGAACAGTTCTCAGAAGATAAATTGATAGATCTGTGGCACTTAGCAAAAGGGGGAAGACATCTTCTCTCAGGTGAATATATTTTTGCTTTAACTCACCACATGCTAGAACTGGATCAAAAATTTGATATACGTATGGCAGGATACAGAGCAATGTCCTGCACCCCTGTAATGAAAGCAAAAGTAGTAAAACTGCTTTTCAATGTAACACCAGAATCCATGACAATACTCTTTAGACAGAGGATGCACATGTGCCATCAGTTCATTAAAAACTTTCCTGGAAGGCAATAGTCTTCTCGAAATTACCATTTAATGGCAAAGAAGTTACCACAAAGTGAGTGAAATGTGCTGTCTTTCCAGTACACAACATTAAAATAGATAGGAAAAAGGTGAAAAACCCCAAGCTTTAAAAGCTACCTAATCTTATCAGCCCTCTTATTTCTAGGAGAGCTGTGAACTTAGGTGTTAGTGTTCTACCCAATCACCTGAAAAATTTCAATTACTCTATGTCTTCATACAGTGTGGTTTGGGTTTACAAATAATCTCTTGTGTTTTGGTTTGCTTTTCATTCCATTTCAGTACCATATTCTATACATTAACAATATGCTCCTTCTTTTTCTCTGTACTTGTAAAAATGTCTCTGGGTGTTCATTGATGCTCCTGACAATTTTTTCCTGTAGCTTTTAGGTCACCATGAGGAAGCATATGCGATAGGAAACTGCTACTGATATTAATTGCAGAAGTGGCTGGTTATTCTTAGTAAATTTTCCATTATGGTCTATTATGACATTTTTGATTGGCAAGCAGATTCACAATGAGTGTTATCATGAACAGGAAAAAAAACCTGCATCAATTAACACAAATTAGCATCCCTGATGGAAGTTTGGAAAAACACAAGCATGAATGGGAAGGAACACAGCATATTTTTCCCTGTTCAAATTGAATGCCCAAACTTCATTTCAGTTAGTACTGGTAAAATTAAAGCCTTACATAGCCTAGAAATTTACACCAAGATCAGCTGCTGCACAGACTTGGTCTCTAATTTTGTGACAGATAAACAAGAAATAGCTATAATTTTCTAAGCTAAGGACACATTGATCTGTCTCACCTGTACAAAGCACTGCATGGTCCCTGCTTATACATATTTTTCTGAATTCTGGGATCATACCACAGAGGAGAGAAGCAGAAAATGAATTACAAGCTGAATCCAAATTATGTTCTCCAGCAAATGAGTTTGTCCAGAGGAACATCCCGACAGATTTTTGACACCTTTGTCTGTACAGCTCTCTATTTTCCCCTACAACTCTCAGTGTAAATGATCTCCAATATTAATTTACTCTGTATATTCTAAAAAAAAAAAAAAGGCAACATTAAAAAAAAAAAACTACTTTATGGGTCAGAGATACATTTACTGGTGCCACTGCTACATGTTGTTCAAAGAACTATTTGGTGCCTAACTTCAGTTCCCAGGATTACTACTCTCCTCCTGACACTGTCAAAAGAAACAGGCATAACTAAGAGTCTGTCACTTGAAGAGAGGAGGAAGAAGTTTCACTATTTTTATCAAATGTGGCTTAGGGAAAAAAAACCTACCTGTGTTTAGAACTTGGAACCCAGAAGAAGAAGAAGGTAAACAGATACTTTAAGAGAAGAAGCTGGGAAGACCCAGCCTAAGCCCAATATTGAGAGAATATTTCAATATATGGAATTGATCTCCTTGGCTGCTTTATTGATGAAATGGATGGATAATAAACACAATCTGGGATACTGCAATTGCTAGAGTGAAGGTCTGAGCCATGGCACACTAGAAGAAGCCTTGCATTTAGCTCCCTCTATAGATACCACAGAGGATCACTCTAATTTAAATCTTGGATGGACAGTGGAAGCAATAAATCAACCATGCATTCCTCAGAGGCTATAAATTGTCAAATAAGAAAAGAAGTGAAAGTTTCTCTTTCTGCAAAGTTAAGTTATACTTCTAAAATAACATTTTAGTTATTTCAAGTATGTATAAGTAGTTACTGAACCCATCTGTTCTTCTTTAAATGAAGCACCATGCAACGTTAATTTAACTCTGTCATTTAAAAGGTTGGATATATTAATTTATTAGTAGTGATACGTGAATTCTTCACATGTTCACTAAGATCTGTCAAAAAAAATGCATCAGCTTTTCTCTGATCTCAGATTCTGCTCTTTCAGGATTATGTCACTTGTATAGAATAAAGATTTGTTTAGTTTCTTGTTATTAGTAATGCAGACTCCACTCAAATTGTCGTCTCTATTTTCTAAGCTGTTCACCAGTTTCCATATTGTTTATTTTCCATACAGGAAGTAATTTTACAGAAAATATGGAGGCAGTTACTTGCACAAGTTGTTTTAATTCTGGATGATAAAATCATGAAGACCAGTAGAACATGACAAAAATCAGAGTCCATTGACCCTGCGGTCAGGACTGTCCGTCTCGGGGGCTCCGTCCGACCCCCACGAGTGTCGGCCCGCGATCTCTCCTGCAGGTTCCGGACACGTGCGGAGCGCTGGGAGGCGAACCACCACCACCACCACCACGACCACCGCCGCCGCCGCGGGGGAAGCCGCTGCCGGGGGAAGCAGCCCGGACAACAGGTGCTCGCTGTCCCCGAAGGTGGCAGAACGGGAGGCTGCGTCCTTCCCTGGTGGCCCACGAGAGCGAAGGAATAACGAGGAGGAGGACCCCTTGGTGCAACCACGACAGGCTTTATTGGCAGTCGAGGTCAGGGAAGGGAAATCACCCCAAACCGCTCCGTGCAGAGTTTTAAGGGGAAGCAAACGGGGAGGAGTTTACAATGGGAACTAATGGGAAAGGACCAGAGCGGAGGGACTAGGGTACAGAGAACCAACGGGAGTTGCACTGGGGAGGAGGCATCGAACAAGGACTAATAGGGGACCGAGTAACGGGGAACGTTCTGGAAATTTGGGAAGGTACAAAATCTCAGGGGGAGGAATTTTAAACTTGGGAGCTGCCCACGGACCCACCTTCTGATTCGGATTCGTCTGCCCATTCGAGGGCGTAGACTGGGGTGACCGGAGGTGGTCTGTGCAGGGACCAAAAGGATGCCCGGTATGATGATTTAAGGGGCATCCCAACAGTCCATTTCTTGTATACATATATTATCTGAATATATATATATTCAGAAAAAATTTAACCAAATTTGAAAACTAGAATGACAGACAGGATGATCAAATATGCAGCTTTTTCTCAGAAACAGCTGAGCAGACTAGAATTCTTCAACATTGCAAAGTGACATAAGGAGAGAGAAAGTCCTACTGATATGTGTAAAACATTGTGTGACATGGAGACACAAAACAGTTAGTGAGCAATCAAGTATCACTACGAGGTGGCAAGTTCAAAGCAAGAAAATTGAAATATTTTTTTGCACATTGGGAATTATGCCACAGAAGTCTCTGAATCTTTGAAGATTATCAGCAATCTAAAAGCAATCAGAATAATTCATGGAAGAAAAATCCATGAAGGGCTACTTATCTCAAAGCTAAAATAGCTGGATGAAGATGCTGATCTGGGGAATTTAAAATTATCTTTCTTTGAATGCTGTGAATTTATGGAAAGTGGAAAATACCCAAAATATCTGAAAATAGGTACATGATTAGGAGACAATATTAAAATGTTTGGTTTATTTTATTATTCCTGTCTTGCATTCTCTAGATTGTGCTAAAAAACATACTCATCAAAGCCATTTTCTTTAGGCTATCATCTGAAATACAGGAAAATACCTGATTTCCTAAAAGACTGGAAGGCAGTATGTGCTTCTCAACAAGCTGAGCAAAGTGGCCGTGGGTAAGGGATAAACTTCACTGCAACAGCCAGCCCTTCCAAACTGTGCCAGCCAATGTGCTACAGCTGGTAGATTAACCCAGCTCCTAGGAGGAGAATCTGTCAGCCACTCTACTTTTGTTTCACAGAGTAGTGCAAGGAAATTGCATCTGTGCCGTGTACTAGGCACATTTGTTATTGGTTTCTGTTTTGATGAAGAGAAGGATGAGTCAGAGAATTTTGCAACTGGAAAGAGAAATGTTGCTGTACAAAGGCAGAATTGAGGAAAAAGCACATTGATTTCAGGGGGTTAAGTAGAAAGGTTGGTTGAGGGACTACTATCACAGGACAAAGAATATGTTTGCGCAGGATAATAATTTTGACTTTTTATTATTTTGTTGTTTTATTGAATTACACCAGCCTTATAAAATAATTTCAAGTTGTTGAAAGATTAAAATCTCTTTCAGAAAAAAAAAGCAGATTCAACATAGAATTTAAATAGTTTCATTGGGGAATAGAAAAGCCTTTCCTCGTTTTGGGTTTTTTAAAAATGTCTCTCTATATTTTTCAATTTCCTCTCAATTAAAATTACTAGAGTTATAAAAACTTTCTCACAAGCATTTCAGTGAAGTAGGTGGCCTTTTATGTCATCTGTTTGTTTCTCATCAATAATTTATGAGGCCTAAATTTTGCTATGTTCATAGAAAATCAGTTTTAGGCTAATAGTACTTTTAAATATTTTCAAGAAACAAGTTTAGTTGATTAAATTATATTTCAGCAGTGAATTGTATAGAAGAAAGGCCATCCTGTCAACCAATAGATAAAATGACTAAGATAACAATTGACTACATAAACAGTAGGTTTTGGCAGCAAGCAACAGAATGCTTTCTTCTTGCAATGAGTTTGCAGACATGTAATTATTACAATGGTTAGGTTCATAGAAAAGCTCTAAGGAAAGTTTAAGTAAGAAAAAATGGTGAAGAGAATAATCTGTTCAAATGAAATTAATGAATTTTAAATGAGAATTTTAACTTAGAATTGTTCAGCTTCTTGGTTGAATCTCAGCCTCTTACTTTGCTATACTGGTCTTCAATTTGCAAATAAGTATTACATATTCACAAATGAAAAATTACAATGTAAAAATATTGAAAACAAGAAATTATTGTCACACTTGCTAGCTAGTATTTTTGTTAGCCATAATGATGAAATGCTTTTGAAAATGTACAATGTTGTAACAAATGTATAAATAAAGACTACGAAGACTTTAATTATGAAGCCTGCAAGTCAATAATTCTTCATAGTGGTTCATATGAAAGCAATTTTCTAGAAAATCAAACCTCTATATTTTTTCTTGTTTCTAAGAGTACTTAGCCCCTTTGAAGTCAAGATTCAAATTTTATCAATGTAGCTAAGTGTTCTAGTAAAATCACATGTAAAACTTACATGCAAGAAATATAAATTTTCATACAGTCACAACAAATACTAATTTGCAATGTTGATCATGCAAGGAGTGCAGTCAGAAGTTAAAATGATTGACTTGTCAAGTGACATAACAAAGCCACTACCTACCTTTAATTAGTAGGTGTTGGATTTTCCTTATTTTTTGTAAATGTCACATGAAACAATTGCTTTGAAAATGTATAGTAACATTAACACATAAATTCAATGTTCAAAGAACATTTTTCTCTTGTTTTCTCTCATAATATAAAACAAAATCTTATTCTCTGGTAAAATACAACCTTCTGAGAATGACATTTCTGTATCACAACTTTTATTTCCTGTGAAAACCATAGCAGACATTGCAGGAACCTTACCATACTGAGGCCCAGCTCACAGCACTGTCATAATATTGTTAATTCGTTTTACCCAAATTTACCAACACTTAATATGGTGCAGTAAAGAGAATAATTATGAAATTGACTTCAATTATACAATTGTATACTGTTATTTTTCCCACAAGCCTTAGCCACTTTCTGTGCATAGAGTGAAGGTAAGAGAAGCAAGGGCTTTCTAACAAAAAGAGGTACATTCTTATCCCATAAGGAAAAAAGGGTGCTGTGTTATTATGGACATATCACTTGAACTGCAAAGACTTTAAAAAAAAAAAACCAAACAAGAAAAGCAACACAATTCACTTATGCTGGATGTGTAGAAGCTCTTTAGTGCCTGGCATTAAGAAAAAGGCCCCTCATTTATGATTTGTATTTACCATTACTGTATGTTGCACATGGTGCTTTGTTAAAAACAACCTCAGTCACTCTCTTCTAGACAGGACAATGGTCTTTCTGCACTGACATTAACAGCTGCAATTTTTTGGTGCTTCAGAGTGGATTAATTATCTGCGGTGGTTCCTAAGGCATCTTCACTTTTGTTCCTTTGTCCGTTTATCCTTTCCACAGGACAACAAGGCCCCCTTGAACTTTTTTTTATATCAGTGGTTGATAATTTAAACCAATCCAAAGGCACATAGTAAAACCAAATTGCCGACATCTTCTTCCATGATTCTTGTAGAAAGCAGTCAAAACACAGGTTCAATGTCCCAAAATAGTTGGAGGATTGTACCTCAAATTTATTTTCCTTTGTATTCAAGTGCAAATATAATTTATTATAAATTATTTTGTTGTTTCTTATCTTTACAAAAATATAATAAAAGCTCTTTTACATGTTGCTACGAGAAACTGCCTAATTCTGTCTCAATTTTCCAGATATTGTGCATAAAATTGAACTGAATAGAGAGTGTTCCTGGTACTTCTATTTATAGGCTAATTTGAATGTCATTAAAGGGAAAAGGAATGTCAAAATAGCGAATGACAAAAGAGAACAAGAAAGGTAGGCATATGACCTTGATTACAATCTAGAGTTGTCACTAAATATTACACAAATCCTTAGGAACTCTTGTTTCATAAATTATTTGTGACAGTCTCAATAAATATTGAATTAGATGCCCTGCAGTGTACTTAAAACAAAATGAAAGTGTATTTAAAATACCAAGATAAAATAGTACTTATTACAGCTCTAATAAAACCTCATGCAGCTTTAATATGATACCTTACCCCCGTACAGAATTCCCATGACTCATGTACTGTGCAGACTTCTATTCACTCCACAGGAGGTTTTGGGTTTGCTCGCTTTTTGGGACTGCCTTAGTGTGCCCATTTGTAAACTTTGAGCCTTTATAGGTTTCTCTTGAGTCTTACCTGTCTTCAGATGTTTATAGCTTCACTCATGCTCTTAGTTTAATCTTTTTTTTTGGTTCAATACCTGCTAGAAAATCAGTCAAACTTAGTAATGTGCTTTTTAGGTCGCTTCAGAAATAATTTCATAGTTAATGTATTGCTATATGTTGGCCTGAATAAGTAGATACCACGTGTTTATTCTGGTGTTGTTCCATTTGTGAGAAGAAATTGACCATGGAAAGATTCCTCCTTAGGTTTTCCCAGAATCCCTACTGGAGATTGCCTTCACAGTTATACACTTCTCCCTAAAAAATTACAAATAAAAATTAAGAATATGTTTTAAGAATAAGTTTTAACTGTCAGTTTACTAGTAGAAACCCTCTAACAGCATAGTAGAAGTAAAACAAAACAAAACAAAATGGTCCTCCATACCCATAAGGTGAAGGTTGTTGTGGGAGGGAATATATGACAGGATTTCAGCATAATAAAAATGCAAGCTGTTGCTAATAAAACTGTAAAATTCTAATCTGTTCAACAGAGGGATTGGTTCTTTCAAGGTTTCAAATTAATACTACTACTGGGGCAATCCAACACTCCTAAAATAATTGTTTATCTTGCTAAATTAACTTTTTTATTACACAAATCAAGTAGGTGCCTCTGAAGACACCAGAGTTATCCAAAGTGGTTGCACAGGTATCTGCTTTCCTTCCCAGAATGTCTCAACACAAGATATTAAATATCATACTTTGTTTACAGAACCTCAGCCTTTTTGGAACTGCATGTTAGTTTCTTTCACAGTTCATTTAAAATCTCATGACTCTTGCTCTTGTGTGAGTCTAGATAAAGTCTTTCAAAATGCCCTGTAGACTCATTTAGGCATTAATTGGTCTGTGCGCTGAAATTTCCTGATGCTAAGGTGTGCCTAGAACTCAAGTCTACTATTTCCAAGATAGATGCTCTAATCTCAGAGCTGTTATGCAAAGATCAAGCACGACAAGCAGTAGTGTTAGGGTGTCTGGCTTTTGAGATTAAGCTGCCAAACTTGACTGGCTATCTGTAGCTTGAGGAGCTATCACGTCTCTAGGAAATTACTTCCTAAGTCTAGACACTATCATTATTTGGCTATGTTGGGAAATAGTAGGTCTAGATAACTAGCTGGGACTTGTGTAGTTTTAGGAATTATTTTAACCTAAAAGGATTGTATCCCACGTAAAACACATAACATTGCCCATCAGCTGTCTTAGCCAAGTGACCTCTTAGTTTTGCCGAGTGACGTTTTCAAGCCCTGTACAACAGATTCTGCATGGGTGATAGTTTTGGATAAAGTCATTTTTCCACAGCATCAACATTTAATACAAGTTTCCAATAACTTGATACAGTACTGGCAATTTCTGTCATCTCACACCCTATTCAGAGTACTACTCAGCTACTCGGCATTTCACCACTTCTTAATTAGACGCAGAAAATCACAAAAGAGTACTCTAAATCTCATTGTGATTAATTTCTCTCTTCTCTAGTGAGTGAAATTTCATATTTCAGGAAGATCTTCAAGGAGATCTTCAAGGAAAATCCATAGTCCCGTGGTGAATTTGCTTTTGGATGCCCAGTAGTATTTTCCTCTACATGTCTGCTGCCAGTTTGACCAGGAGAAACAAGACAAGTTTTCTTCTTTTATGTCTTTGCTATGTTCTGTTCATCTGACTGATGATAAGCTATCAGTACTGTACAAGTCTTGTTACAAAATCTTTTTGGAGAATATATTTAATACAATTTTCATGGATGGAAAATTCTGATAAATTATTAGAACTCCAATTTCTAATCTGTTCTTCATCATGATTATTTGCTTCACACTAGGGTTTGTCACCTTATAATCTGTTAAAGTTTTTTTAATCTTTGGTACAAATCACCTCTGTTAGAAGGCTCCACATTGTGCTGTTTCCCATGTCTCTTGCCTATTTTGTGGGAAAATCTTCAGTTTCTGCCAGCCTTTCATCTCGTTGACATCTTTTACCATGGGAAAATAGGAGTTTTACAAAATAGCTCTGTAAAATTATCATTTTGTAACATCTGGTCCAACAAAGCTATAATTGATCACCTTCAGCTTTTGGTCCATTTCAGGAAACTTCTAGCTATTGTCCTAAGCATTGCTCCAATAACACCTATAAAATAATCAGGTTTTGTGTTGCACTTCATTTTTCAACTTTTTTCCAGACTACGAAATTTCTGGTATTCCAAAACTTCTCTCATCTTTCAATGGCAACACAAACTCTTGAGTTTCTCCATTGAAGCCTGTGCCTAAAACACGGGCTTGGTCTTGCCACCAAAATTTTGAATGCAAAAGCCACTTTTGGGCCTATATATTCTCATTCAAAACACAACCAAGAGCAAACAAACAAAACCAACAAGTAAAAAAAATTGTCCAAATCCTGTTTTCTTGATTAAAAAATTCAGACAGTGGAGACTTCCACTTTATAGTAACTTTACTCTCTTCCAGTCAGCATCTTCCACCTACTAATGTTTTCTGCTTTCTTAAGTTTCCTTAAGGTTGCCTTTCATCTCCACCTTTCTTCACTAAATGCCTTCTTTTTAAAAAAACAAAGGATGACACAGTGTCCTTTGTCACCCTTACCTCCAAAGACTGTGAGGTATCTCAGTCACTGAGACTGTAATTTCCTTCTGTCTAAATTCAGGGGAAAACCCTTTTCAAGACTGCAGCACTAGACCTAGCTGTGACTTTCCCTTTAACTATGAGGTCCCCTCTCCAACACACTTTTTGCACATTGAACAGATGGCACATGAGGATGTAAATATAAAAAAACCCCTAAATGTTGTGGTTTATACTGTTGCCAGGAACATGGCATGAATTGGGTGGTTTGTTTTGCTAACTGCTGAAAATTGGAAAGTGATTGAGAAGTAGAAATAGCAGGTGTGGTGTTGGCATATTTTGGACTCCAGCTGAATCATTAAAGCAAACCAGAAATACTGAACAGCTATTTTCCATGTAATCAAACAGGAGGAAATAGTCAGGTATTGCATTATTCACCACTGACTTGAACAGTTTGAGCATGATTGAAATGATTTATTTTTCTACTGCTGTTCTGCATCTGTCTGGTCTCAAGGATATGTTTTAAATTGTCTGACAGGGAGGATTGTTTGACAGGATAGATTGTATTATTTTAAGTCTGAAGACATAAAAGTGCACTGGGCTAGAAATAGTTAGCAGGCTCCTCACCAAAAGAGTAGTAGTACAAGTTTCCCCCATACCTTCAAACAAATACACGTTCCCATTGTGTCAGTTGCAAAAATTATGAGTGATCCAGAAAGAGAATGAAAAAATAATCTTCTCTTGAGTAAGTGAAATAAGTAAACATCAGAATGTCAGATGAGCTGCCACTTACGTAAATTTTGATATTTATAAACTAGGCTTGTTGAAACAAACCTTATTGAAACAAAGAGACTTTGACCTCCCATCCATCACTGAACAGACACAAATTTACTGCTGCATTTCAGACATTGGCAGAACGGCAAAAATTCCTTTCATGGAGGATGGATGAGCTGTATTCAGCAGCAGAAAGGCCAGAGCAACTCCTGCTTTATCAACCCTCTGCATCCTGGGGTGTGGGAAGCTCCACACCATGAGTATTTCCCCCACCACATCAGAGTGGGCAGAGGAGAAATTGCAGCACCATGTACCATGGGACCTTCTTTTTCTTTCGCATTCAAAGCATAAATTGCTGAGAAATGAAGAATAAAGCAAAACTACTAAATCCTGTAAATTTCTGAAAACACTGTGGGGCAGTAGGACTTCTATTTTGTACTGCTGAAGACTGCTGGGGAATGTGTGTATGGAAGAAGGAGATACACGTGAAAACTTCAGAAGAAGTTGTGCAAATCAGTTGTAAAATGTAGATTTTCTCTTTAAAGGTGAGGCTTTAAGTAGGAAAATTGTTTTAATTGTTTTCTGCTTAAGAAAACCTGATAAAATTATGATCACATCAATTTTTTGTTTGGTTGGTAGGTTGGGTTTTTTGTTTAGCAACTAGGATGAAATAGAATAATGGAGAACTAGCATCTTACAAATACCTTGTTATAGATGATTTTTAAAGATTCTAGACTTTAAACAAAAAATAATAATTCTGTTATTACTTGTGTGTAGTGCTTTTACATGCTTTTTTAAGTATCTGCCTTAAAATATCCAGGTGTCAGAACAGTGAGAGACAGTGATAGTGCTCTTGATTTGCAAGTCTCTTTTATTCTGCTCCTCCCTCTTGTAAATAAGAAGGAGCGGGGGAGAGAGGGAAAGGAATTTTTTTGCAAAAATTAAACTCTCAGTGCTGTCAGAACCTTCAGTCTTCTAATGGTTTTGTCTGTTAATGTTTCAGTCTAGAAAGGGATGACAATGCATGTTCAGGATATTATTAAAATAACTAAGCAGAAGAAAGTGAAAGATATGGTATCAACAGTTCTCATAAATTTCAGATTTCTCTTATACATAGTCTCCACTTTCTCAGGCTGGGAGAAGAAAGGTGTCGTCAATTTTATCAGTACTTTTAAAATCTTGCATTTTTTTTTTCTTTCTGTGTAAATATTTGCTGATATTTAAGTAATGCTCAAAAGAAAGAGCTAGATGTTTTTGACATATGTTACCTGTATGAAGAAATGCTCTTGAAGTTCATAATTCTTGCAAAAGAAAAATGAGAATTCAGGCCCAGTTTTTAGTAATTTGCATAGAACTTCTCTTTTCCCTTTAAAAGCTTATTTTCCTATGAATTGCTACTTTTCCACCTTGGGATAGTGTTCTTTATTACAATAAACATATTTTTTCAAACAAAACATTTTAAGATGTATTGTCTATGGTCTTTCTCATACACTATTTCAGATGCAATAGAGATGTCAGCTTCCCATAGAAAACCTGTTTTCCAGTTTTACATTATTCATTTTGTGTTTTCCTAGCACGTGCAGTTTTTGTGCACAAAATACTTCCATTTTTTCCTTGGGGTTTTCTTTGCCTTCATTTAGGTTATGTAGAACATTGCTCACATACTTAGCAGTTAGTCCATTCTTTTATGTCTACAGGGACTGAGTAGTGTTTAGAGCCTGGGCTGAATAAAGAAACCACTTGGTACACATATGAAAAAATCTTTGCTAATTCTGTAGTTTCTTAAATATATTCTTTCATTCGACATATATTTCTTTTACTATATTAGTAGTCAAAGAAGAGCTGTTCACTCTGAAAGGCCCTGTTCTGTTTTTTTAATTTTCATGCTTTTCTTTGGCAGCATTTTAAGAGGATCATTAAACAGACTGTGCAGAGAGATCCCCTCTTTTTGTCAGGGAAATTGTTGAATCTGCTTTGAGATGAATAACACTCAGGTTGCCTTCCCAAGACCTCCAGCTCTCCATTAGGTCTCATGTCTTATTTCCCTGGCCTAGAAATCTTTTTGGTGCCCTAGAAATCAATTTTCCTACTAAGATCTCATTAATATCATTTTTCTTCTGGCTTTTTTTGGTATTTTTTTTCTCTATTTGCCAGTTACGTATCACGGAGATGTGGGTTGGGCAACAGACCTCCCTCAGATATCTAGATTAAAGTCATTTCTCAGAACACCTTAATTACTGAATAACTGCATAATTACCCACAGAAGTGTATCACTGTACAAAAAAGATAAAACAGCAAAATGAAAATATACGTACCAGTGAAAATTGGATGGAGAGGGAACAGTATAACAGTTAAAGCAATAACTCTATTGGCACTTCACATGAGTAGGGAATAAGAAAGACATCACCACTACACTAAAAAGAGTAAATTAGGCCATTCAGTTTGGATGTAGAATAGCTTAGCTTTTAATTGCTCATTATGTTAATAAATATTCCATTTTTAATACCTTAATCCAGAAGAATGAAAATTCACCTAAGAAAGCTAAGTATCTAAGTTAAGAAAGCATATAGTTTTGATTTTAATTTAAGGTGTATAAAGGAAGTTAATTTTGAGCTTTTGGCTTTGAGGACTTAAATAATTCTTGATTATTTTTACTATAAAAGAGAGTTTTTGTGATTGCAAAGTATTCCTAAACAAGTTTTTGCAACCAAATCAATGTTTCTCTTCTATCCCCGCGTTCTGTCATACAGTGGTAAAACTGAAAGACAAATAAATTTGCTATAAGAAAAAAATCCTAATGTCTTCTTTTACTCAAAAGCCAGTTGAAGGGTAGCAGCAGAAAAAGATCTGTTTGTCGTGAGAAGATCAGCCTTCTGACTGATGCTAACATTTATTTTTTCAGCTCTCTGTGTCTTCTGGCTTTTCCCCTGCATTTGATTGCTGTGCTGTGACAGCAATGATTTTTTTTTTGTTCGAACAGCTTTACTATAACCTTTGACCATGTCCAAGAGAGGTCTAGGTATCCAAAATGCAGACCTGGTGAACCTGGTCTACACCTACAGAAGAAGGTGACCATGTGGAAATATTTATCTACAATCTCAAATAAGCCTCAGTGTTCCGCTGGGCTCCTGTGGATCAAAATTTATTTTTTGGTTTAAATCTGTGTGAAATTGTCCATGTAACAATAATCTGCACAAGAAAAAAATGTTGTTTAAAAAAAAGAGAAAATAGATTTCAAACAGTGAACACTGTTTTTGTAACACACACAGAGATTTCTATTTCTTCTCCCTAAACTCACTAAGGTGTTACTAATTTAGTTCAGGAAGGAAAACAGATGTCAATATCTAATATCCTTGAAAATCACTTCCCCACTGTGTGTGCATGGCTATATCACTATCCTGCTCTCCCCACAGCTCCCATTTCTCTTTACTAAATAGATATTATTCTCTTTTTCCTCTCCTGCCCTGATTACATGTCATCATATACTTACACAATATTCTTTGTAAACATCTCAATGTTTCCCTGAATACAGTTTATCTCTTAGGCCTTTCACAGCCTGCTATTTCTGATTCTTTATATTTGGTGTACTCATAACTCTGATAAATTACTTATTTTACTTATTATCCATATTTTAGGGATATGAAATCTCATTATGAGTTATAGCATCATAGGCTATATTTTACTAATTTCAGATGGGACAGGATTTAAATCATGTTTGCATTCTTTCCGAAGAGCCAGGGGATTATATATTTAGATACACATTTGAAAAAAATAAGTTATTTGGACCATTCTGTTCTTCAGCTGGAATACTATGCTTAGCTCCCTCTCTAAATTTATTGGAATTTAAGCGTTATGGTTTCCATGGAAACACATGTCAGTCCATCTGAGCGTCAAATATTTTCCTTGTCATAGACATTAGCTCAGCAAACTGAGCCCGTGGTTTAGTGGTGGAGTTGGCAGTGCTGAGTTAATTGTTGGACTTGACGATCTTAAAGGTCTTCACCAACATAAGTTGTTGGGGTGTCCTGGCAAACCTGCCAGCCCAGGGTTTGGGGGGACAGACCTGCGCCTGAGAGAACCCCCCCGGTGTATGGTATCTGTATACAAATCTGTATTGGTTCTCCCCAGTTCCCCTCGGGTGTATGATATACCTATACAAATGTATATGATTTCTCCCTTCCCCCCGCCGTGCCAGAGGTATCGGGTTAGCCCCGGGTTCTCTCCCTCCCCATTGGCTGTTGCTGTAAGCCCCGCCCCCCCAGTCCCCGGGACTGGGAGAAGCGAGCGATCCCCAGCCAGACTGCTGCGGGGGACAGACGAATAAACATCTCCAGGTCTCCCAGCGTCTCCGTTCTCGCCCTCCTTTATTTCTGGGGTCCCGAGGGTCCAAACCAAACCCCGCAGATGTGCTGCACACCCTAGAGGGATCCAGCAGCCACATAAAGGAAAATCACAGGTAGCATAGCCGGCTTTTAAAGTCTGGTCTAAAATCTGCCCTGCTGCGCAGCCCGGGGTCTCGCCCCGGGCCGGACGCGGCAGGCAGAGAGACAAAGAGACAATAAGTGATTCTACAATTCTATGATTATAAAAGGTACAATGGCCCTGGATACATGGAAAATCCAGACTGGTGAGGAAAATGAAAGGGGAAACGATTGCTTATTTTTCCCTGGTAAACAGCTTTGCAACAATATTGTCTTTAGAGTAGAGGAGAAAGGTTTAAGTAATTGTGTAGTCTGTACTACAGACTGTCTGTAGTCACAAAAATAAATTAAAAAAAGAATCAGTAGTGGTCTTATCTTACATGTGTGATCAACAACTTGATCTACCATGACTTTCTGTCAAATATGAAGTGGAAGGTATTCTAACACTTCAGTCATGATGCATCATTAGTATTTCAGAACTATATGGAGGGGTGATAGCACTTCTGTGTCATTCATCAAATGTAGAATGCAGTCTGAGCTCGAATGCAAAGTTCCTCTCTCTGATGAAGCTGGAGAGGTATATTCTCCACAGACTGACTCCATGTCATCCAAGTCTCTCTCCTGCATCTACAATTCTGTTAAAAAAAACAGGCAAGTCAACCTACAGCAACACCACACACAGGATATAGCACTGCATTCCTTTGATAAAACTTCCAGTGAAGTCAATAAGTAATTCCCTACTCTGTAGAAGTCCATATTGTAATCTAATGGCATGCAAATCCCCAGAAAATGTAGTCATCACAACTATTTCTACTTGACCAGGTGGCTGTTTCTCCAAGAGCAGGTGTTAATGACAAAGTGTGATGCAAGAGAGCGAGTACCTGTTTCAGTTACTGGTGTTCACTAGGAAATATTAGAGGAAACAATAAGTCAATTTGAAGCTGATGTTTTACACAAATATAAAATTATATTCACTGATTGGGTGCGAGAATACGCCATAAGCATTTTGGCTAACTAGTTGAGCATATTGAGCAGCTACCAGTTATCTTGTCTACCTAAACAGTCATGATTTAACAGTAGAATCTTTGCAAATTCTCTTTTTCTCAGTGGGAAAATAAAAAAAACCTGTGGTTGCATAGGTTTCCATATTTCTATGCATATCTATATAAACTAGGTATTGTGTAACCAGTTTTAACGAGTTGTATGCACAACATTCTCTTTAAAAAGGCTTCCAAAAACTGAAATAAAAAAAATTTGGGAAACGTTTCTGTTTTAAACTGCTGCTGTTTAAATTGTTATAGAAAAGCATTACTTTCCTGTGCTCCTTATCAATACAGTCAAACTACTCCACAAGCAGTACAGGTACATAGTCATGTTCCTGTGTAGAAAAATGCGTTCTTTGGAGTCTATTCAATAGCTAATAGTGAAGAGGGGGAATGAGAAAACTTTTTTCTGAGGTGGAATAAACATTTCAAATACATATATTTAGAATATCCAGGAAAGCAGAAGAAATGCCTGCCAAGAAATCTCAGGAGTTTTATTCCATGTTCAAAGCTGTGAGGATACATGTGACTGTAAAAAAATCAGCAGTGTCTAGACAGGTATACCCTACTAAGTTCAACTTTTTTTTGAGGATAAACATGATTTTAATAATTGAATGTGTGATTTAGGGAAAGAGGGAGTTCTAGGACCTTTCTGATCTTACTATATTCTGATGCACTTTTCCAGGGGATCCAAAATAGAGCAGAAATCATCTATTAGTTGTATAAGGGAGACTGATTCAAGCTACATTAGCCCAAGATGACCCAAATGGGAGAAACTCTGAATTTCACACTCAAATACCTCAGAGCCAGGCATCTCTTGTAAATCTAAAATATCTGTTTTCACTGAAGTTGATAATTCTACTGGAGCAGGAAAATAAGTCTGAAAGTGGTCTTAAGATGGCTATAGATTCCAGATATTGCGTCACTGCCACGGCCGCCCGGTGGCCTGGCAGGAGGCAAGGCGGTGTCCTGGTCGGCGACCAAAGGGACACAGTCCTCGTGGCTGGTCGGAGCGCTCTGCTCAGAGGCACACAAAGGAGCAGGCTGCAGCTTGGATGTTGCCGAGCAACGGGACAGCGGCGAAGGAGGCAGAGGGACCTCTCTGGTGCTCACAAATCCAGCTTTATTGATAACAAAGTAACAAGGGCAAAGCTGAAGGGAGAGCACGAGAAAAGGCGGTGGGGGAACCTGAGAAGCCTCTGAAAGAGGGAGGAACTAAGGGAAACAGTCCAATAGGGAGATGATGGGAATGACAGGTGCCAATAGGGAAAGGAACAGGGGAGAACTTTCTGGAACTTATACATAGGCAATTAAACTAATAAATACACATAAACAGATGAACCAATAAGGACTAAAGAACAAGAGAAGGGTCTAGAAAGAGGGGAGAAGATGTGGCAGTGGCAACACCCAGAAGAGGATGGCCTTGGGTCTGATGGTCATCCTATGAGCTGGCCTCAGACCTGCCCTCGGGATCGAAGTCAGGAGCAGGAAAATTGATCCATTTAATGACATCCAGACCTGAGGTGGGCTGGGTCACCGCAACAAGATATAGTTAAGAGATTTGTTGGTTTGGTTTTGGTGGGTTTTCTTAAACTGATATTTGTGAGGAGGGACTTCCACTGCTTAAGCCACTGATAGTACTGAGGATTAGAATAAAATGCAGGGAAAGGCTCCTGATCATACAGTCTGGTAGAAGCTGATGAAGAGGAGTTAGAACTATAACTCTAAAAGGAGAAATAATATATTTGGCATAGAATACATTGATAAAAGTCTGATTTACATTTGAAAGCCAGCTGAGTACTGCTAAAAGGATTATTTTTTACAAAAGAGAATAAACAAGAATGACATTAAAAGTATTAGAATTTTAAACCATGCAGAAAGCGTAAAATCAGAGAAAGAATTACTTTTAACATAATTATTTTAATTTCCTTCAAAGTCTACTGCACCCACTGACAGTATTTTTATGCAGTTATGTTTACTTTTTAACTCAAATTACTTTGAACTACCAGTGTGTCCATAAATAAAAAACCAATGTTATTTCCACTGTGAGGTGGAGAGCTTTTTTTCTGTAGCTCAATGTATTTTTATTAATCAGTGACTTACTTTATCATGGGTTAATGATACGTTTCCTTTCCTGACATGACAGCTGATTTTCTCAGCATGCACACTGTAGGTTCAGTCATCCTTGCCCCACTTGGTTCATACCTTCCAGTCAGTTGTTCAGTCAACCAATTCTTTTTGCTGATAAGATTTCTTTGGCAACTCCAACATGTAGTTTTTTCATTTTTCTAGTGTGCACAGTCACCACTGAGTGAAGCTTTTCACAGCTTTGTTATGCAACTACCACACTTTTAGGAAATGGGTTCTGTACCAAAAGAAGCTATGGGTTATATTCTATTCTATTGTCGCAGCATTGATATATCCATCAGAACACTTAAAACACGGAAAGGAATCTGTGTGGTTGATTACACAGTCCCGATAAATGAAGTATGCTTACATTTATAATAGAGCTAGGATTGAATTATAAAGGCAGTGAGTAGTCAACTCCAATTATTTGTAGGAAAACTAACTTGATCTTTCTGAATGGTGAGAACAGTTCTGGAAGTGGTTGTCATCTACGATTCATTTTTCTTCTCTTTGTTGGAAAGTTATGTTGTGATGTGTATACTGTACAATCACACTCATAGCGTAACAGGCAGGAAGGCTGGAAGGAGAGAGGGGGAAGATACTCATCCCTTAGAAGAGGATTGCATGAGCGGATGCTGAGAGGACTAAGAACTGGTAGAAGACAGTCATGTTACAGAACAAGCAAAAAGAAAAAAAGTTGGGGTTTTTTTAGGGCTTCCCTAATGTTTGGTGCAACCCAGAAACCCTCTGACAGTTGACGGCCTGAAAATAAACTTAAGGAAAAATCCACTCTGAAAGAGTGCTGGAGAGAGAAGACATTTGCTTGCATAATTCTGACTTCTATTCTGTTTAGATACTCTGAATTTTCTCCTTCTAAATATATTTCCAATAAAACACAGCTTTGGTATTTTTTATGTCCTGTTCTGAAGTAAATGTGCAGGCTGTTGTGTCTTAGAACTGTGTACACTCAAGGTCTTGTCTCAACACATCACTAGCCTGATCAGTACGTGTCCAAGAGAAGTGTGTATGAAGAGAAGAAGAGATAAATACATTTTGACAGGCTACACGCTGAAAATCATAACTCATATTCTTGCAGCTGGTGAATACCTCTTCTGGTAGTTGTTTATCTAGAAATGCCCCAACACTCTCCTGCATGCCGGAGTGACAATATCAGTTCAAGCTGAGGTCCTGACTGAAAAGGCCAGCTAGTGACAAAAAAATGTCATTATACTATTTTTGCTGAGAATATTCTATTCCAAATGTCTTTTCCTCAGCTTCCCTAGTTTGTTGAACTAGGAGACTATTCTGCAGCAAGTGTGTCTAAACTCTTTTCGCCTACATTTTAGTTATATACATTCAGAGAATTTATATTTTCTTTTCAGTAGGTGCTCAAATATCAACAAATTGCAAGCACATCAATCAATATGAATAATAGTTAAATAGTTAAATTTGTAAAGCTTTTAACTCCTACATAAGACTAGCTCTCCTTTTATAGAAATACCTTAAAACTTCGAAAAAAATGAAGCTGACTAAAATTTTGCAATTGAAAGTTTTGATTTGCTAAATATTAAAAAAATCCCTTTAAGTCAGTCACTAAGCAAGCAAATAGGTAAAAAAACACATACCAACAGGTTCCTATGCAATATTTTGATGCTGTATATATTATACCTTATAGGGTGAGGGTTTTGGTTTTTCTTACGTTTTGGCTGAAATACACCAGAAAGTGATGCATCACATTGTGAGGAAAGCTTTTCACGATCATCCTCCTACGCTCTAACCTCAACAACTATTCACTTTATACGATGGTCATCCTGTATATTTTTGTCTTTAATTTTGACCACAACATGCTATTTGTGAGTTATTATATCTGTTTAATTCATGAATCATTTGCCTTCCAGAAACAATCTTTATATTAATATTTCTGCAAAATCCCAGTTCAAAAGTTATATTTTTCTGTTTCATTATACAAAGATCTTTAGGGAAAAGTGATCCTTTTTTATTCTTTTTTCCCCTTCTCCGATAATCGGCCTCAGACTTGCATTAGTTTATATTTTAATATGTCATATTTTATAGATTTTTTCTTACTGCATCAACAAAATATAATATTAATGAAAGGAAGTGAAGAAGGTAAATAATTTTACTGAAAGAGAGGAAAGGAAAATAATATCTTTGTCCAATCTAATTTTTAACCCATAGTTTCATATTCCTTTTTTCCCCAGTATAACGATTATTTTTCCTAGATTAAATTTCAGTCCAGTTTTACTGTGTGTTTAGTCTTATTAAATTTATTTGCATTTAGTATCCAACAATCAGCATCTTTCTCATATTAGAAAAGCATTGATATGTGTTCAGCATGTAGAATTTATGTGTATGATAGCCATGATGTTGACAAAGATCCTAATCAGCAAAGAAAAGCTCTTTCTGTTTTATTTACCCCATATTAAAATTTCAAAGAAAGAAAGCACTATACTAGGTTATTGAAAACTTTTAATTGAGAAGTGATGATAAATCGCCTTCTAATCCTGTGTTATATTTACAGTGGCTTGGAAATAACATAAAACTGTGATGACAAGCTGCAGAAAATAGAAAATCATGATAGTTTGTTTAAAAAATGATAGTCAGAAATTATTCTGAACTTCTCATTAAAATAAATTTTTCTTAATAATCTGTGCTTTAAGACAGCAGAGGTTTCTTTCATTAAAGCTGAAAGGTCACACGTGGGAAAAAATTCTGTAAGTACACATTTGAGATGGTTAATCATACTGTCAATGCAAAGAGAATGAAAAAGACTTAGGGTTATGGTAATTAGCATTCTGAAAGGGAGTTTCTTTTTCCCCATCTTTAGTTATGGAATTTAGTAATTTAGTTTCTTGCATTAGAAGAACTGACAGTAAAAGAAGGTTGGTGAGGCACTGCAACAGGTTGCCCAGAGAAATCGTGGCCGCCCCATCCCTGGAAGCATTCAAGGACAGGTTGTATGGGGCTTGTAGCAACCTGGCCCAGTGGAAGGTGTCCCTGCCCATGGCAGGGGATTGGAGCTAGATCATCACTAAGGTCCCTTCCATCCAAACCATGCTATGATTCTATGAATCCAAAATATTCAGTGTCATAAAATAGTAGGTATTTTGTATGATGATGTGAAAAGCAACATCTATATGAATTCCTATCAGACTGAAGTTGAAGCAAGTGGACAGTAATTCAATATTTTCTTCTGTAATTATTAACCAGGGATTAATGATGTTCAAAACAAAGCAGAGAAATTGATTTCTTCTGCAAATGTCATCTAGTCCTTCTCTTATCATCTTCAAATGATAAGCAGAACCACAAGGGAGAGAAATTTAAAAGTTGAAGAGAATATGCCTCTGTATTGTCAAAATAACTCTGTTGTTGTTCATTTGAGCATATTAGAGATAGTCCTACTGATATTAAACCAAGTTTTAAAAGAAATGTTTAATGATAAGGAAGGCCTGAATTCTTAAATATACCATTTTTATATAATACCCCAGCACAGTAAACGCAAATCTGTCTGTGGTAGTCCATTGGGATCTTCCTATATCAGGATACTGATAAGAAGACAGCTATATTGCTGTTTGCTATATCTGGACTCTTGTTCAGGTTACTCATAAAAACCTGTATTCCTGCCTTCTCAGTCTATACCAAATAATGATTGATACTTTTATTTATTTTTATTATGTACCAATCTCCTTGGTCTCCGCTAACCAGTACACACCTGTGCTCTTTATTTGGATTTTTTGTTCTAATAAGAAAAGGCTAGGAAATATATGACTTTACCATCAGATCAAATGGAATTTCCCTGGCTGTATACTCGGAGTAGGATTAAATAGAACAATCATCTGTAACTTCTTGTGTAATTAAGTCAGTTTCAATAACACAAGAAATAAATGTCCATTCCTAAAGTGGTCTTGGCTATGCTGAATTATTTACAGGAGTAGTTCAGTTTAAAGGACTATGTTCAACTTCATAATCTGTGTTTTCTAGATATGAAGTGGAAGTTGTAAGAATTAAGTTTTCTATTGACATAGGCAAAGAATATTCAGAGGATTGGCAGACTACATTCAGAGATCAGTTGCTTTTGGAATTTTATGTTTTACATTGTGATGAATTAACACTAAGAAATACAAAGAGAATGGAAATATTTTGGCTGGCTTTATAAATTAGATAAACAAAGTAATAGCCTTGAGGAACACTGATCTTTCTCAGTGTGTGCTGCCTGTATTCTTATTCAACAATCAGTGGTAAACAGATGGATTTGGAAAAACAGCTCATCTTCTGTGAGTATGAATGTTTGTGCACAACTTTGTGTGTGTGTGTGTGTGTGCGTTTCGGTTGTTTTTTATTTAACTGATCACTGAAAAAATAGCTTATTTTTTAGTCAGGTTGGGCTGATCAACATTAAGTGCATCTTCACTCTGAGGAAAACTGAGTTATAAAAGTTGCTACTGTCCTTTCTGAATTTACTAACAAAAAAAGGCAAACTAAACTACTACACTCAATAACATATGACTGAACCTTCCCAAAAATCTGTCTTTCCATATCTAAAGCTAACAATGTATAAAGATTTTCGTACCCCTGTACAATTTCTGAACAGTTCTTTGTGAAATCAGATAAAATACAAACTTCTTTGCTTTGAAAACTTCGCACGCACTAAAGCTATTATCTTGAAAAAGTCTTGATTTGATTAATTGACTTTTATTTAAAACTTTTTCATATGAATTTTCTTACCATGATTTAATAAACCTGTCATAGGAAGCAGGAGTAGAATTTCTAACAGTCTAAATTTCTGTAGTGCTGTGTGTGAAAGGTACAATTACTGAATTTGTGAAGAGCGGGGAAATGGAATGTAAAGTTAACAATTTTGTCTCTTCTGTTTTCTTCTACATGGTTCTACAATACATTATTCAGAATGTAAAGGCAAGTACTCAAAGCTAGAAATGCCATAGTAGAGTTGCTCTTATCCCTCTTCTTGGGCATTTTACAAGTGAATTATGAAGGGGATTTTTGATAAAGGATTTCTGTGTTCTGAAAAAGCGCACTGAAGAGGAAGGACTTGTGGTGGATCAAAATCAAAGCGTAAGGCAATATGGGATAAATTATATTTATAGTTTAATTTGAAAAAATTCAGCTTTAAGATGGTCTGGAACTCAAGAAGGAATCAATCAATTGGGAAATTATGATATTACTAAGGATTAAAACAAGCTGCTATTGCATGACAGAAGAAAATCAGGAGGGATAAGACACAAAACAAACCACTGGAAAGAAAGTGACAGGAATGAAAAAAAAGACATAAGTAAATTAGTAGAATACAACCAAGAAATGCCTTTGTGAGGTGTTCAGTGAAAACAGAAGGTTGATGATAGATGACAGGAGTGACAAGTGTTTGAAGCTTTTTGCTCAGCTTATATTAACATAAGTAGTATCAGAAGCTGAGTACCACTAATGAGATGTGTAAGTGTGGAAGCTGACATGAGGTCAGGAATGTTTGGATTTTTTAAAAGTCTCAGATAAAGTGGACCTATAGCTATTCATATAAGTTGCATAAGGAATTGCATGTTCTTGTGCATTAAAAAGAAAAAAAAAAGCCAGAAATTGTGAAGGAAGGCAGGAATTCCAGAGGATTAGAAAGTTACAAATGTATATGTTGCCTTTGAAGAAAAGAAAATAAGGAAAAAAAGTAAAATAAGATGATCAAAAAGGGATTTGTAGCTAATTCAGCCTATCTTCAGTATACAAAAAATGTTCAGAAATCTGGAACAAAAACATAAACCATTTATTTTTAACAGTCAACATTCATCTGTCAAGAGCAAAACAAATCAAAACAGTTTAATGTCTTTTTATGACAGGACAAAAGTTCTTGTGTGTGAGAGATGAGGAGGAAGTGTCACAGAATTAGAGATAAGAATAACTCTAAAATTTTCGTAGAGAAGTCAGGCAAACATTGTCTAGATGAAACCATAGTAGAAGGGTACACAGTTAAACAATGTTGAATAGCTCTTAAATTGAAAGTTTTATCAAGCAAGGCATTAAAAAAGTCTGTTCCAGGTTTCCTACTACTCAGTTTTGTAATTAAACATTTAGACACTGTATGACAAAAATGTTAACCAGTTTGTAAAGTATATGAAAATTCAAGGAAAAGTACTGAGCCTTCGAATACATTAAATTACTTGGAAACAGTCCAGTGGAGAGTAACAGAGCTGTTCAAAAAATAATTGGGATTGTTTAAAGCAGAAAACTGAGAGGATGACATGATAATGGTATGTTAAAGGCTGTCAGTAGGAAGAAATTACACTGCTGTGTTCACAAGATATAGGACAAAAAGTAATGGTCACAGATCAATCCATGCACATACACTTCAAATGACTATATTGATCCCTGCAGTTACAGACACGCACAGCCAGAATTTAGAGCTCTATCTTTTTCTCACTAATTGAGGAATATAGCACGACACCTATAAATTGGGTCTGTAACCATGAGTCACACCACTGTACTGAAAGTTTGAAAGAATTGCACTGAACTGGGATATTATCTCATCTGTGAGATTACTTCCCTTGTTTTACTCTTTTGGGATTCTCTAAATCATACAGATACAACAAAAACTGTGCAGAAAAGGAAAACATGAGAAATTTGTGGTTTAGGGTGTTATGATACTAAGATTTATTTTGAAAGTCATTTATATACGTACTTCCATGTATTTCAGAGGAGCTGGCTATTCCCAATGTGCTTTAATGTGTGGGCTTATTCAGCCTGATGTGTAAGTGAATGTCAAGAAAGCCTCATTCTTTCTGGTAGATTTCACTAATGTAGAAACAATCAATTAGTAGCACTCACTTAATTCCTCGTCTAGCAGACTGTTTACCATGGAACATTTGTGATGTTGCCTGTCAGTTCTCATTACCTTTTGATCAGTAGCATTTCAGGAATGGCACTGCCAGAAGCGGTTGACTTTGACAACAGAAGTGCATTTAATAGAGCACTGTTATGTGTAAGTTAGCCATTTCACAGTAGACATAATAAATTATGTTAACTTTTAGAGACAATTAAAGCTAGGCTACCTCTAGGGCTCTGTGGTTTCAACTGCATCTGACAAAAGATAATGAGCATTTGGTATCAAGCAAGCCTCAAATGTTATCAAAATTTATGTTCTGAGAGAAAAAGTACCCTTGTGGTTTAAAAATATGACATACCCTTTCTTTTAAACTTTCTTTAAACACTAACAGTAAAAACCTGATTTTTCTTTGAATACATTTTATCTGCTACGTGCTTAGGTCTAAGCATGGTGTCTACACTACTTGTTGAGTCAAGAGAGATACTTTATTGAGCAGAAATTTTGCATTTTTCTTTTCACAGTTGTCTTCTCTTTCTAAAATGGTTTATCACTGGAAAGATCCTCTCACATCATGCTCCTCTTTACATAAATATTTTAACTTCTTAAAAGTTCTGATACATGATTTGAAAAAAATCTAGTTTTCCAAAATATTAATATTTTTTTAGAAAAGTTGTAGACCACATACACCAGAGCTACATGATGACATCTGTGTCAAGTTAGAAGCTTCAAGCAGTCGTTGAGTTAACAGGGTAATCCTTCCATAAATGCTGTATTAAAAAGCTGTTCCTGAGGGTAACTATTGGTGCAGAGACCCTCTGCACACTCTCTGGTGTGTGTCAGCCAAGACTGAGAGCACATTACACATACAGTGGCTTAAAAGTGGGAGTTTCAGCTTCCTGAGTCGCTCCAGCAAATCTGTTTCTGCCAGTCTTTGTCAATATTTTTAGCTGTTTTTATTAATAATGCATTGTTTGTACCTTCCTCCCCTGCATTTACATTTTTGTGAATATGCTATAATTAAGTAAATTTTGGTAGTCTTTTGCAAAATGTGATCCAGTGGTAGAAGCTAAGAGATAAATGTTTCTTGCAAGTTTTTGAAAAAGTAAGATGAAATGAGTGATGTCAGAAAAGAACCAACTTATGCCTTAAGGAGATATTAATGACCTAGTTAGTTATTAGATATGGGAGTCACTGAAAACCAGGATCACAACTGTACTTATACAAGGAATGACTTGTTTAATTTTCCAGATGATTTACTCTTCATTATACTAAAATTTCACCCAGATGTTTCTTTGTCTACAAGTCATTTTCCTTTACTCTCTTGATTCCAAGCATATTACCGATGTAAAATAAATGCTGAGAATTGATGCCCTGGTTAAAAAAAAAAAAAAATCATAAAGAGCCCTTCTGAAATTTTCTCTCAGCTTATGAGGCATGCACACTGCAGAATAGAGGCTAACCTGCAGTTATCTGACAGATTACTCTAATAGTACAGAGTTTAAGGTAAGAGTCTGTCAAATGGAAGGAATCCACCCAGAAAAAATAAATTTAAAAAAAAAAATTTAATCCCTAAAGGCAAAAATAAAGAATCAATTTGTTAAAGTAGACAAAATTAAAGCAGTAAATGCATATGGTTTTATGATTCTTCACATACTGAGGACCGTATAAGTAAGTTGTAATTATCCTAATTTTGATCACCAATTACCTTTGATCCTGCATACATTTTTTCAGCTATATTCCTGTCAAAAGGCAGAATTATAAAATGAGTGAGCAAGGATTCTCATTAGATGGTTTCATTTTAAACAACAATTAAAAGATTTTAGTGCTTAGTGCAGAAACACAAAGAATAACAAGAGAAAAAAATAGAGCAGCTTTTATACTTGTCATTTCCATAACATATAAAATTAGGTAGAGCTCTTTCAGACCAGTACAAATCTCTGTGTCTTCTACATATAGCACTGAGAAACTCTTTTGGCCGTGCCTGAGCAGTTTTCAAACTAAAGAGTGACACTTAGTTCTCATCAAAGACATTTTCTGTCTTTCTGACAGAGGATGTAGCTTAATATACAGAAGAACAAAGGCATGTGAAGGAAAGGACACTTTTGAAATGGGGAGAAAGACCACCAGAACAAAGGAAAAAAAGCCAAAACAAAACAAAAACCCCAAAACCAAAACATTGTGGCTGGAATTGTTAAATCCCTACTTAACAAAAGCTTTAAATGCTTTAACTATAGCCAGGATAAAATGTGAAAAATTTTGCTGCTTAATCTTATTTTATTTATCTTGCCAGACATACTCAGGTGAAATGCAGTATACTTGTTGGGCTGGCTTTCAAATAAACAAAATTGAAGGACTTTGAATAACTGTTTTGCAAACTGGTTTTGGATGTAACTGAAAGTGACCATGTTTATGACCATGCTCTTATGATTGTAATGTTTTTTGGGTTTTGTTTTTTTTCTTTAGGAAGGCATTTAATATCAACTGAAGTGTTACTGTAAGAAAAAAAAAAACACCAATAACATATAAATCACTTGATAA
The DNA here is from genome assembly GCA_013397865.1 of Struthidea cinerea. Classification (NCBI taxonomy): domain Eukaryota; kingdom Metazoa; phylum Chordata; class Aves; order Passeriformes; family Corcoracidae; genus Struthidea; species Struthidea cinerea. The sequence goes on along the minus strand of VZTI01001772.1, from coordinate 458,665 downwards.
AAGGATTATTTGGTAAAAATTTCTTACTGTGTTCATTTCTGATAAATCACAGTTAGTGCTTTTTTTTTTTTTGATTTTTAATAAAAAGGACTCTTTTGAATTAATAAACTACATATTATGTCTTCCCTGCTCCTACAAAAATGGGAATGCAGATCTGCCTTTTAAGATATTTCCAAAGTTTTGTCAACTTTTCTACACTGAATGATATTTCAATAAATTGAAAACTCATTCAACTGTAATAATTTTTTTTTATTTCACCTAAAGACTCTGATGCCTTCCAGATAAATGAAAGGTATTCAGGTGCTCCTGTTCCTCATACAGTAAAAAAAAAAATAAAAAAAAATAAAAAACAAACAAACAAAAAAAAAAACTTACTTTCTGCTTTCATTTTTCAAAGTAAATAGTTTCAGGTTCCATATGTAGCTACATAATTTATGACACAAAATCTATTAGCTTTACCTTAAAAAATTGAAACTATGTTTAATAAAGATTATTTGACCATGCTATTAATTTAGATGTAACCAGATTTTAAATATAGAGACATTAGTTATATATTATTAGTAATGATCAGTAAGATATAATTACTCAAGAAAAAAATGTGCATGGACAATGAGGTAAAATGAAATGCTTTCACAATACATCTTTATACTGTTCTTTGATTTTAAGTAAAGGAAATATGATAGATTTGTTATCACAGAAAAATGTAAGCAGTTTAACATGCATTAGGAACTTAGGTGTATACAAAATGTAGAGTGGTTTTGTTAAAATAGAAATTGTGGTTTAGAGACACTCCCAATGAATCTTCATATTTGAAACTGAGTGTTTTTTAACTTGGTGATTAACCTAACTTGACTGTGGTGAGGCAAGGGTTGAAAGCAGAAGATTTGGAGAGGAGGGAAAATAGAGTTGTTTTGAGGATTGAAATTAGAGTTGCTTTTGCTCAAGATGACCTTGCAGTGAGAGGATGCTAAAAACATTCAATGTGGGAAATTTCACGTATTGTGTCTGCTTTGGGTTGTTTTCTGTCTATCTTGAGAAGCTGAATTTCTGTAGAAGATAACAGAAGGCTGTCAAAGACTTGAAAGTCATTCTTCATGGACAGGCTTGGGCTGCCCACTGGGAGAAAGAGAGATAAGCTCGGAGGTTATAGAAGGTACAGCATTGTGAATTACTGTACATGTGCCAGGCCCTTTGAAATGTTGAGGCCAGGAACAGGCTCTTGCACTTTTTGCCCCTCCTAAGATGGACCAAGCTTAGCAGTGTAGGTGTCCTTGCTTGTTTTTGGAATCCTCCAGACAGTGAGGTGATGGAATAAATCTACTCTTCGCTCTTCAGCTTTGGGTTGTGGTCAGCTCTGTTACTTGCATCTATCAATTCACACATTGACAAAACCTTAGGCAATCTCAAAACAAGAGTATTATTCCTTAAAAAATATTCAGTCATGACTTGATAACTCTTAACATATAGCTTAAATGATTTGCAAGTTCTCCAAAAGTTTAATATTGTTCATGAAGTTTTGTAACTACTAAGATTAAAATCTTCATCAGTTTCCCTCTTCACATAAACTCACTCTGTTTACAGCTATGATTCTTCTATCCTTTTATTCTGCTGAAATAAAGTCTTCACATCATTTTTCTTCTTGCTTTCCTTAAAAATTATTCTTTTAGCTTTTTAAGCCTTTTAATCCTCTCATATGCCATAGGGATGAAACAAAACTCTTCCTGACTTCATGGGATAATATATGAGCTCTAGTATTAGTTTCTTCTCTTTTTTTTGAAAACTAAAGATATTTATTTCAACAATCTGATCAGAATTAACAGTAAGATTTTAAGTCTGTTGTCTACATCAATTTATTACAATGCTTAAACCAATGAAAAGCCTTTTTTTTTTCACAGCCAATTTCTAGTTTATTTTTTTAAGAAGTAACAGCATTTTTAAAAACATAGCAAAACCTGGATATCCAAGGCTGTAAACCATATTTCTTCTTAAGACCAGCAAGTAGAATATATTTGGAGACTGACATGTATGTAAGAACTGTGCAACAGTTCAAAGTCTGGGATTTGTTCTATAAACACCAAGAAGGGGCATATGTTGAAGGGAGGAATTTACTCTCTTTAGTTTCAGTTTCTCAATTAAGGCGTTTGTTTAGGACATCACTTTCCCAGGCAATTCTCACCAGAAAGACAGTCTAGTCTCATAGGAAATCTGACTTACTCTCTCTTTATAAAACAATGCTTTAGTTTAAATAATACGTAAACCTGCTCCTGTGATTAAGCCAGTTGACAAACCTCTGTTCCTGGGCTGAATTCCTGTATGAACTTGTGCAACACATCTGAGGCACACAGATTTATGTACCTGTGATTTATGTATTGCAAGTCCCAGGCAACAAGCCCATCTGTTCACTCCTCAGGGTGGCTCAGCACTGTACAAGACGAAATGAGGGCACCTCTGCAGAGGCATATCTGGTCTTCACATGGAGAGCTTAGGAAGCCAATGCTTCTCTCAGGCTTTGACATCTAATTTCAACCAAAATTGTTTGTTGCAATTTTCCCTCTTTTGCCTGTCTATTGGTTAGACCATTCAGGAACTAATAATCTGAAATGTGTTGGCTCTACATTACACATCAGAGCAAGCTTCCCTACATTGTTATGAATCCCAAGCTCCTCCTTTCCTCACTGTTCTTGTACTGAACCACGTAGAGAAGCCTTAGACCAGAGGGAGGGCGAACCCAACATTAATATAGAAATCAGACTTTTCAGCCACATCAGAAGAGTTGAGACTGTTAGAAACATCTAAATTTAGCCTCCTACCTGTGTCTGCATGTGAGTTAGGTGGCTGAGCTCCAACATGCCCTAGAAAGCAACTAGGCCATATCATTGCTAAGAGCTTTACTTCAGAATAAGACAAATTTTCTTCCAGGCTCCATTGTTTGTACTGACTACTTCTCTGTAGAATGCAATGGGATTTTACAATCCAAGTGTACGTGAAGGTGTTATAACTATGAAGCCCTTTAATACTTGTTACTGCCATTGCTATTAAGTAATCAGTTTTAGATGGAGTTTGCAATGCCTTAGGACTTGGACTTGCCAGGTTTGCCCTGTGAAATTTTCTAGACCCCTTTCTCATCTCACCTTCTTTAGCTGTGATAGCAATTTTTCTAATTCACCAGATCAAAGTCTGGGTTTTTTTGGTTTTTTTTTATGGTAGAATTACAGTAGAAAACCCTTTTTCTATGAAGAATGAAATATTTTCAACTTAGATTCATTACTTAGATAGTGATGCCACATAGAGAAATACATAGGGCTGGTATGATAGCTGAGACACTGAGAAGTGGAAGGGCAGAACACGATGCAGAGAAGTACAGGCACAGCAAGGTAAGAGGTACAGCACAGTCTCAGCACTGGAGACCTATTGGCTATAAAAAACTCAACCGTGGCATCCTGTTTTCAGCTAGAGTAGAGATAATTTCTTCTCAGTAGGTGTTACAATGCTGTGTTTTGGATTCAGAATCAGAATGGTGCTGATAACACACTGAGGGATTTGCTTTTTCCTAAGACATGTTATCCTAAGTCAAGCACTTTTTTCTTGTTTCATGCTCTGCCAGTGAGGAGGTACACAAAATAAACTGGGAGGGAGCATAGCTGGGACAGGCGACCTGAAGGGTTTTTCCACACCACAGAACATCAGAATACATGCTGGGGGGAGTTACCAGAAAGAGGTGCCAATCTGAGTTCGGGAAGGGGGCCTGACATCGTTCAGTGGGTGGTGAGCAATTGTATTGTGCATCACTTGGTTTTCCCTTTTTATTATCATTTTCATTTGCAATTATTATGTATTTTTACTTTATTTTTGATTATTAAACTGTTCTTATATCAGTCTACAAGTTTTATCTGATTCTCCTTTCCATTCTGCCAGGGTGGCAGGGAGAGAGGGATATTAATCAAGCGGCTACATGGAGTTTAATTTCCAGCTCAACTTAAAACATGACATGGTCATTTAAAGAAATGCAAATGTGGAGTGGGAGAAAGTTGATTTTATGGGTAGCAGAACAAAGAAATAACATATAACATGCATTTCTAACTTATAATAGTCAGTAAATTGCTTATTCTAGAAACATGAAAAAGCATGAAACTGTGTTTAATATGAAAGGCCCAGGTTTACAGCAACACTGCAGCATGTTCCCACCAATATCCAAGAATTGAATTCACATACTATCACTCTATATCTAACAAATTAGATTCCACACAATCTTGGTTTCACTGTCTTGGATTTTTCCAGACAGTACACCTGGATACTTTATAATAACAAAAAGAGACAGAAAAGCATCTTTTTTATGAAGACTTTAATAAACTTTCAAACATAGATAAATGCAATACCATGAACACAAGCCAAAAAGAAATAGTAATCCTAAACACATTCAATGCTGCAGTAGCATAATGATGTACACAAAAGCCTATCTATCTCTACTGCTGTCTCCTGTTCTGAGTATTTTGCTATCACAAAACAACATAAATTTTGCAACAAATGACCTCTTAGAGTACTTTGTGCCCTATATGATGTTTGATGACAAAAATGCAGTATATGATATGTGATCACCACTGAAAGAATACAGTCTTTAATATATTTGTGAATATTCTTATTTAACATAAATGGAACATTCTGGTATAGTCCTATAGAAATGACACTGAGATATGCTTAGACATTTTAAATATATAAATTCTTGAGCTGTGTACATCTGTTTGCAGCACTACTGATGTATTCTTGCTTAGATGACCTTGGTGAGTAGGCAATTACTTCAAACCATTAAAACTCTTTGGAGAGAGAAAAACATGTGCGTTCATGACAAGCAGTAACTTGGACAGAAACATTAATTGAAAGAGTCAAATAAAGCCTTCCAAAGGATTGCCAGATGCCCATATTAGTTAAAATACAATGACAAAAACCTAGATATAATCTGTCGGCCAAATCCTGGGGTCAAAGCCATTTCCCTTGGAGAATAGAATTTCACATTCAAAGGTGATATTCTCTCAATCCTGGTACTGTTTCTTTGCACAGATGTTTCCTTTTTGTAGAGCTACAGCAGCCTAAATCTATGTTTCAATTGCTTGGAATAGCAAAGATGAGAAAAATCCTTAACTGCTATAAAAGTGCAGAGGGTCAATGTAACAGTAAAATAGAAAGGTGATATTTAGGCCACTCATATATGTATGCTCAAATCTTTCTTATCTGCTTTTGATGCTGATCAGTGAGACACAGCTATTTTCACAGTGCAATTTACAGCCATTGCAGGTAGTAGACAACTATACTGTGAAGCAATCTGAATTTCATCTCTGCTGGCTAGGATGGCTCAAGAATTGTAATGAATGTTGAGACAGATAAACTCTGAGATAATGCTATTTCTGAGAGCCTGAAGTATTCTGCTCAGCCTAGGAAATACTGGGTCAGGATTTCAAATGCTAGTGTATATTTTGATCATTGGGAAAGCAGCAAATGAATTAATAATATCAAAGGAAAGAAAGACTGCAATGTGGAATATTAGCTAAAGGCTCCAGTCACCTCAAAAAGAGTAGAGAGATGTCACAGCAGTACAAGTGTGTGCTCATTTGTTTGTTTTGGTCTAGAAGAATCACTTCAGTGGAGAATATTTTTGACTGTATGGAAGTAGAAAATACTGCTTGAAGCCTGTAAAAGTCTGAAGAACATCAAGCTTCAAGAAGATTAGAATTGTCATATCAGATCAGTGGTCTGTCTGTCCCAAAGTCTGTCTTCATCAGAACAGCAGAAATTACTTGAGAAAGGACAAGAATAAGGCAAATGTGTGGTAGTTGCTCACTTCCCTGAAATACCTTTCCAGCAACTAGTGATCTGTGGCACTGAGACTTTCAGAATGACGAGTGCTCTACTTTGTTTAATACTTACCAATTTTACCAATTTTACCATGTCAGCTATTCCTGCCTGCAGTCCTTGATGAAAAGAAAATTGTTCAAGGCATCAAAAGAACGTGTATGTGATTTTGTCCCTTCCAAAATATACTTCACTTGGCAGTGATTGCATCATCTTTTAATTTCCATAAAAAGCCCCCAGAAACATTTATCACACCTGCTTCATGTATTTGCCCCATAATTATTTTGTAGAATCAAAGAATGCCCTGATTTGGTAGGAACTCTGAGGGATCATCAAAGTCCAGCTGCTGGGCCTGCACTGAACAACTCTCAGAATCACCCCATGTGCCTGAGAGTGTTGTCCAAATGCTGCGTGAACATGTCAGGCTTGGTGCTGTGACCACTTCCCTGGGGTTACAATGTCCAACAACCCTCCAGATAAAGAACTTTTTCCTAATATCTAACCTAAATTTCCCCTGCCACAGTTCCATGCCATTCCCTAGTTATCGCCGCGGTCCCTCGGTCAGCGGCCGCGAGGGCTGCGCCTAACCAGATCCCGGCAGGGCTCGGCGACACGGTCGGGTGGACACTGCCCTTCAGTGAGTGCCTCTCGGCAGAGCGCCATCAGCCGCTTCGTGCGGGCTATCGCTGGCAGCGGGGTGAGATTGGATAATCAATCTCCCGAGGCCCGTCGTCCGGGTCACTCTGGCTGCTGGTGGTACGCGGTGGTATGGCGGTGCGATCCCGAAGGCAAAGAGATAAAGAGAAGGGGAGCTCTGTCTCTTACCAACGACTACGTTTATTAGCAGCGTGGCAAGAGAGGGGGAGAACTCCGAAGGTTTCAAGGGTGTTCGAGGTTTTTAAGGGGAAAATTCGAGGGAGGGGTTTACAACTTGGACCAATAGGGTAACGGTATAGGGGAGGAACAAGGGTACAAAAACCAATGGGGTACAATTGGGGTGTCAACTTGGGAGGAGTCAGGGAGGAACCAACATGATGGGCACTTAACAGGGGAATATTCTGGAACAGAAGAACTGGGCATGTGCAAAGAGGTGGGGATAACAACTTTGACAGACAGAGGAGAGGGAGGAGATCGGGCGGGGACTCTATACCATAGAGTCCTCAAAGGAAGAGGATTGATCTGCTTCCGATCCCTCCATCCACCTTAATGCACTTAGTGGCGTTGGGGGAGGTGGCCTCTGGATGGACCAAGAGGATGCTTGGCTAGAAGCAGGTGAGAAACCCTCACCCACACCTAGTGTCATAACTGTTCGCCAGAGAGAAAAGATTGATGCCTGCCCTGCCACTTCCCCTGGAATCTTTAGACCATGTTGGGGTGTCCCCTCAATATCCTCTTCTCTAGCTGAGCAAGCCAAGTGACCTCACACACAAGTGCTGTTCCTCATACAGTTTCCTGCTCCTCAGGCACCTGCAATAAGGTAGGTGTAGTTTGATCTTTTTGATACGTTTCTTCTGGTAAAAATGGCTTGTAAGTGTCGTTAATTTTCATGGCTTTTGTATGACAACCACTCCCTGCACATATTGGCATTTTTGTCAGTTTGAAAATTTTGTCCCAAGTGCTTTCATGAGGTTGGCAACTCTCCAGAGACACTGCCTAAGTATTCATGTTTGTACAGCTATATTGATTTTAACTATGTGCTGAACTTTCAGTTCCAGTCCCAGTCTCCATTTTAAAATTTACAAAAGTATTCAGTAGAAAAGGCTGAAATTCCAGAATGTGAAAAAATAGTGTTTCCATTATAATGTGAAGCTGCCTAATGTGTTGAATTTTGGGCTAGGCATTCTGGAAAGATGTGGTAGTTTTCTATAGAACAGTCCATGATTTGTTTTGGCAGAATCCAATTTGTCATTTATGGTTTAACCTGTTCATTCATCTTGTATTTATTTTTTTCCCTTCCTGTTGGAAATATAAAACAACTAGAGAGGAAAGGCATTAAAGATTTGCTTAAGAAGATCAATTGCACTTTGATGCACTTCCTTTGCTTATTAAATAGAAAGTTCATATTTTATCAGTTGGACATATGCATAAAAATGAGGTATTCAAAAACAGAAATAAGAAAACCCAAAAACTCATAGAAGCATCACACTTTCTTTTCAGATTATTACACAAAGGTAGACAAAAAGTAGCAATAGCAATTTTTTTCTAGTGACAGAATATGTGGCAGATTAATGATTGTTATTTGAATCTACATTTTGGTTCATTTTCCTTCAGGACATAAGTTAATAGGATATTGATGGCATTTGAACTGAGAACTACGTGTTCTGTAAACAAAGATTGTGTAAATTCTAACAGGTCATTTTGCCACCTGATCTCTGTACCCTCAAAATGTGGTATGTTTCCTGAGAACTGTTACAGAAAATAAAAATATCTAAAAAAGACACACATACTACTGCATGCTTTTTCCACTTCTCAAAGATGAAATTTTACTCCCTTATTTATAGAAACTCTGCCTCAGGTTCTGTAAGGACTTAAGTATAACAATATGTTATGCTTAACAAAGCATTGCTTTAGTACATGTTGACCTTTTGAGCTTATTTAATTTATTTTTCAGGTGGACCACTTCATTGTAAAAATATTACTGTTCAGCCAACCCGAGTCTCAAGATAGCAACTAACTAGTTAGTGGGTCCTTTTCTTTTTGGAGAAGACCAAGACTAAAAAAAGCACACATACAAATGCAAAATATATATTCTTATATAATAGAGAGCTGTGTTTTAGTTAATAAAATCCAGATTCTGGATATTGGGTCACAGTGTATTCATTTGCAGGGCATATTATTTTCCCCCTGGCAGTCAATACATAGGATAAAAATACTACTACTTGCCTGTAACTTTTTATGCTGTTAACTTTGTGTTTGTTCTAAGCAGTTAAAAACAAGTAAAATAACACTATTATTTTCAGTGACATAATTTACAGAATGAATTAGTATGCTATATGAAAAAAGATTATAAATATTTAATTTGCAAAAAAAAGATCATTCCCTTATTTTAAACACTAGCTTCCTTTTTTAAGCTGAATATGATATTTAGTCAAACTATCATACTTTTTCAATGCATAGGAAAGTACATTTATTCAATTTGCAAGAGTAAATCTTAACTGTGGTGTGCATGAGATCATTTTAAGAAAATATCCCTATTAAATTCTTACAATTGAGATAAAATCACCTTTTAGCCCTTTACAAAAGGGCTTCCATTACTGCTTCCTTTACTATCCTGCATGTTTCTTTATTTTGTTTATTATCTCTCTTAAAATCAATTTAATAAAAACCACTATTCTGTTAATAAGTTTCTCTCTTTTTTTCAAGTGCTTGCAATACTAAACCACACTATTATTTTAATAAATCTAATTTTTCTGAGTTTGTAAATCTCATTGGAGAACTTTTATTATCACATTACATAGTAAAGGAATATAGTATAAGTGTGAGCCAGTGCAATGTCATTTATTACAAAACACTTTCTCACATATTTAAGATCCACTGATTTTTCTAAAACTCAGGAGTACTATTCCCAGTTCTGTTGGCTTTGTGGGTCATAGACTCATGTAACTTTTACCATCCATAAATTAAAATATAAAACTTATAAATATATATATTATATATATATATATATATATATATATATATATATGTCTTGTTGACCCATGATAGCTGATATAGGCCATCCCTGCAATAATATTGTTTATTTATGCTGTACCCAGGGGAGGACACTGTGCAAAAGAAAACCAGAAGAAAAATAATGAAGCATAGAATTGTTTGAGATTGGAATTTTTTGGCATAGCTCACCATCTTCCTGCTGTGCCAAATTAGGAAACACCTCAAAAAAAACCCAAAAAACAAAACAAAACAAAAAACAAACAAACATAACCAAAACAAACAAACAAACAAAACTTATTTCAACATAAAGAAAGAATATGGAAATATACTACTCTTTCAAGATAATGCGCTTTAAGATTTTTTGAAAATTAAAATTCTGCTAGACCTTGAAATTAAAATTGCAGATGCTTAGTGTTTAGAGGTGGAGAACAGAAAAGAAATTAGTTGTGGTGCTGTGCTTCAGGTGCCGATCTGGCTAGCTCGGTGTCCCGGCACCTAGCACTCTCTGCCTGCCCGAGCGGAGGCTGGACGGACCGATCTCGGCGCGGGAGGACGGGCGAATTCCCGGACGGGTTCTCCTAAACCCCCTGTAGTGTAACGCATGAAGGAGGCAAGGAAAAGGCGGAGGGGGTCTCCGTGGGGCGAAAGGGTTTATTGAGCGTGGTAGAAACCACGGAGCAAACTGCCAGCCACGTGGTGTGGGGGCGGTTTTGTACAATGCGGGTGTGGAAAACACGCGGTAACCAATAGAACATTAACCAGGGAGTGTTACCAAGGTGGGGAGAAGGAATTACAGCAAATGGGGTAAGGGGTACGTGGGGGGAACTGAAGCCAATGGTAAGGTATGGATCACAGCTTCTGGGGTATTCCCTGTAATTTCAGGGGTTCTGAGCTGCAGGAGCCTCAAACCAGAGAACTTTCCTATCCCCTTGGTTCTGCTGATCATGACTTACTGCAACAGTGGTGTCAGAATGCAAAGTTTCAGGTTCAGTCCTTTAGAAAGCAGTGTAGAGAGGATTAAATGATGACATAAAATGAGATAGCTGCTGATTCACTGAGTGTTGAAAAAAACAAAGTCAGCTAGATCAGTTTTGGGGGGATTTCAAAAACACTAATGGGATGACAGAGACTGAAACACAAGCTTAGGCCTGCTTAGAGATCAGACTAGTGGTTTTCACATTCCTAGCCCCTTCAATTTTTCTGGAGGTTTTTTCCTGTTTTGTCTCAAACCTTGTGAAAACACAGTGAGTTTTGACTCCTTGGGCTAATGGGTGATGCATAGTGGAAACAGTGTTTGATTGTACTAGGGAGTCATAAAAGATCTAAATTCAACATGTTAATTCAGAATTGCTGCAGGAAGGTACTTAGCTGCATGTGGAAAATATTGAAACACTTCTAGCCCAAAGGCAGCAAGACAAAATGTTCTAGGAAGTTATCAGCTGGTAGTTTCTCAGTCTATCAGTGGTAATGCCTGCACAAACACAGGAACAGGCTAGAAGTACTTTTCAGTTTCATTTTCCTAAATATAAGGAAATATTTACATGGTAATTTATGCTGGAAAGAGGTTGGTGTCTTCAGTCTTTTAGGAGAGCTGAATACATCAGGCACAGGTCAGGAAAACTTATCCATCCTCTCTGCCTTCACTGTCATAAGGCATGAGAAGGCACAAAGTGACAAAAAGGCTGCTGAAATAATTTCTTTTTCTTGCCTGTGAAAGCTCAGTAGCTAAGAACTGAAAGGATTTCAGTCACCCTCCCCAATACCGTTATCTGCCTTTTGGACTACCACGTATTATCAATCAGTCTACCGAAAAACAAACATCCCTTTCTCCCACATAAATAGTGCCCAGTATTTAAATAACCTAATAATAATTAAATTTTTTTAGATTGTTTAATTCGGGTTGTCAGTAGTGCTTGCATTTTGTTCATGACAATATGTTTATAACATGTTAAAAGACTGTTTTTAATGGCAGATTATTAGATAATCTTTCGGGTTTACAGTACTCTGTTTATAGAGTTGCTGATCATTTTAAAAGAAACTAGCAACCTGTCTTTTCAGTATTTTTTGCTTTGTTGTTTTTTGGGTTTTTTTGAAGAAACAAGACTGACAGTACTTAAGCAGTTTTATGCAAAAACTGCTGTGTCTCATAACTGACATATTGCTTCCTTGTACCTAAGACACTAATGAGCTCATTCAACACTGCAGATGGTCAAGAACACCTTCTGCCTAACATTGCTTCCCATATTATAATAGAAAAGGGGGACAAAAGAGCAAGCCCCTCTCTATACTCTGATTACACTTTCAAAATGTGCAGATCCTTTAAATATTCAGGAGCTGCAGTTTAAAAAAGACGCTGATTTCAACTAGTCCTCCCTTTCAACAAAAAAATAGCTTTTTGCAGTATTACTAACATTCTTGATTTAACCAAGTTGCACAAAATATATTATGTTTATATAGCTTTATGTCTTAAAAAATAAATACAGTTTGTCCCATTTAAATTGAAAATCTGAAGTGAAACCTGGTGTGGTACTTCAATTTAAGGAATAGACATCTATAACAAGTCTTTTTGCAATCCTATTTGGTAGAGACAAATTTATCCCAGATTGTTTCCTTTAATATTAACTGGATGCTTGCAAAGATTACAAAAATAATCTCATTCAATGCTCTTTGTACCTCCTTATATGTTCAGTATAAATCCCATGAAATTTTGATGCCAGTGAACTTCTTTATTTTGCTTAGCCATGACATGATCAAAATCCATCTAATTTTGATTTATTTTAATAACTAGTTCTGAGCAGATGCATCTAGTGAAATCTCTTGTGAAATTTCCTTTTTCTAATTTGTGTAAAGATTCAATTTTACTCAAGACGAGAAGCTGCAACTCTCTAGTTTTGCTTTATATTTCTTTTATTTGGAATCTCGTATTCGATCCAGACCAAGATCAGTGCAAAAGCTTAGTGATATCCATGGGGCAGACTTTGCACAGAACTCATGGGATGATTTCAGAATAAATCCATTGAGTTCATATATTTGCCTGACTTTGTTAAGTTCAGGGGTTATCTTCTCAGGCAACTCCTTCTTTCCAAGGTTCATGGGTTGACCTTGGCTGCCTATCACCAACTGCTCTCTCATTTGCCCTTGGAACAGGAGAGAAAATAACGTGAAAAAACTCACGGCTTGAGATTAAGGCACTTTACTATGTAAAGTAAAAGTTGTGTGCAGAAGCAAAACTAGAACAGGAATTTGTTCACTCAGCCCTATTGATGGACAGATGTCCAGACATGTCCTAGGAAGCAGATTCTGAGTATGGGTTGTTTTGGATAACAAATGCCATTACCTCAGCTGCTCCCGCTCCTCCTCATTTCCTTCAACTTTTATTGCTGAGTGAGACATCATATGATTTGGGGTATCCCTTAGGTCGGTTCGGGTCAGCTGTCCCAGCTGTGTCACTTCCACACATCCAGCCTACTGGCCATCAGGGTAGAGGTTGCAGGGAAAGCCCTGATGTTGAGAGCCCAGCTCAGCAATAGCCAAAACACTGGTGTGTTCTCAGCTCTGGTTTAGCCACAAATGCAAAACACGGCACTGTGTAGGAAAGTTAACTCCATCCCAGCCAGATTCAGTACACCAGGGAATGATGATACATATTATTTATGTATTGCATTCATACATCTGACCTTTGTGAGACATCCTCTATTGTTTCAAGTTCAAATGAATTTCAAGCTGAGGTTGAGGAACTGAAAAAGCTTCAGGGGATAAATTTGCGCAGTAAAATATTAAGCATAATTTAATTAGATGCATTAATGATCAGGCGTTTGGTAAAAAGCAATAGGGATTGTTTTGCTAATTTTCATCATGCAAACAAAATGCCAAAGATCTTGGAAACAATTCAGAGGAGAACTTATTAGGGAGAAAATGAAAAACATTAAAGGGGTACAAGGAGGGGGAAAGAATTAAAAAGAAAAGAAGTTATTGCCTACTTACTGGCAGTCTTATTTATGCTTTGGATTTTGCATTTTAATTTAATTATTGTAATCCCATTTGAAGTGCAGTGTTTTACATGAAAAAAGAAATATCCTAATGACTAAGCTTAAAAGAGAGAGAAGGGAAGGAATTAAGCTAAAGTATATTACAGAAGGTTTAGTAGTGTATGTTTACTGGCTTTTCAGTGAGCTAAATAATAAGATTACTATTTAATTAATACACATTAAGGAACAACTAGCTACTTGCCACTCTGTGGCTGTGTCTATATCCAGTGTACTTGACTTTTTTCTTTCCTCATTGAAAAGATGGAGTGAAAACAGGCCTTTGTTACAATCATGTTAAAATAGCTGATTCTCGAGAAGACACTGCACTGGTTGAGGCATTCTTTCAGCCACAATAGTGTTCAAGGTCAAGAGACACATCTACAAACTGATTTTTTGCTTCTCACCTTATTGAATGCAACAGGTGCCAACAGACTTCAGTTTCACTCTCTATTCCCAATGTGGAGCAACAATGGCTCAGATTGATTTTGTATTTTCTGAAATGAGGGAATGTGTGGATGTACATGTATACATGACCACTTACTTGGCTTAAAGTTTTGTTCCGAGATACTTAATTATTAAATATAGAAATGTGTGTGGTTAATGTACCTTTCTACACAAACTCAGTTTCTCCTAAGTATTTTAATGGAAGAAGTGAAAGAAAAAGCTTAAAGTTCTTCAAAAATTCAAACATTCAAAAGTTATACTCCTAGGAACAGGAGATTTGATATATGGATCTCAGTTTTTAAATGGAACTGTTGAAAATCTCCATCACCTCTTAAATTTGTCATTATTTTTGTATTTGTTCAAAACACATCTGCTTAAAAATTGCTTTCTAAAACCACAGCAATCAGATTGCTCTTTATTGAAAGTTTAGATTTGTATCTAATTTTCCAGAATCAGAACACAGAATAGCTACAACAAGAAAATACTCTTAACCTAAGAACTCACAATAAAATTATGAGAGAGAATTTTGATGAAGCAATTCCTTATGTTGGTTCCTGGTTTTTTTTTCCCTCAGAGTGGCTTCAGTAAAGAACACCCTATTTCATCCCAAGGCTGTCAAGTTCTCTATGAAAAATACCACAATCAATCATCCATAATGTTCCACTTAATCTTAGCATCAGAGGAGACAAGGATGGAACCACCTTAATCAGATGCTTAATACTGAGTAACTCACAGTGATATATTTTCCAGTATTATAGCTAGATTAAATATTGCAGTATTAAATTGCAATAAAATAATATTAAAGCAGAGGAATTGAGAATATTGCAAAAAGTTGTATAACTAATACCAAACCCCCCAAAAAACTAATGAATGTTGTTCACTGTTGTCTGTGATATCTTGGCATTCCTGAGTGACATGCAAGAAGAATGACTTTATCAAATTAGTAATACAATATAAACATCAGCTTAGAAAAACCCAAATCTTTCAGAACTATACTGGAAATATAAAACCTTATCTGTGACTTATCTTACCTGTTTTATTTGTGACCTGTTCAGAAAGGTGTTTCTTTTCTGAAAAAAAATAAGCCGAAATGATCACAAAAGATAAATATTACAGTATCCCTCCCTCTTGAAAATATTTTTTAAAAGTATTCCCAGTGTTAGTCATCTATATTATTAGTGTCTTGAGTATTTTTGACATGTTCTCCATCTGCATATACTTAGTTTCACACTATGATATTTCATTCAGCAATTTGTAAAGCTGGGGATGATGTAACACTAATTTGGGACCAAATTGAGAAGGGGAAGGGGAAGGGGAAGGGGAAAAAAGAAAGCAAAAAGGAGGTTACAGCCTAAATCTACCCTTTTAAAATCAAGAAACTTCTTCCTTTTTCACCTTCTGAATATGACCACACTGATGGTAGAGCCTTATGGTTTCCAGGTCATAGGGTGTATGCTCAGGAAAGCAGGATGCAATGGGTGATGCACAGGCATTAGTGTTGGGATACACTCAAATCCTGTGTCATCATGGTGACAGTCTTCAGAGCTGTCTTGTACAGATCAGCATAAAAGGATACAACGTAATTTGCCCAGTCATGAGAAAAGCTTAACACCAGTGCTTAAACTTCTAATGGTTCAAAAGCTGCAACTTCTAAAACAGCATTTCTGAAGGGAGGAGGAAGCTAGAAATGGTCTCCATTCACTATTGCTGGAAGACATATACTATTTCTTTAGAGATACCTTGAGAGAAATGTGTTATTTCTCTAGTCCTTCCTGATTTCATCCACACAGAATTCTGTTATCAGTTTTCCCCTTCTAATATTTTTTATTCACCTTTATATTTAAAGTATATGTATGGACACATTCACAGGGTGTCATTTGAACATTGACATACCATTAACAAAGCTTCATTCATATTCATTTACATATCCGGTATTTGCTCAGTGTTATGAAGCTGGCAGGAAAGGCACGTATTTTACTGGAGATGGAATTTGGGATCATATTAATTAATTCATCACTATAAATCACTGGAAGAGAACATGTCTTGTTAGCTTCAGTCACTCGGATAGCAATCAGTGGCTCATTAGCTTTAAAAATATCAGCCTGGTTGAGGTATCATTGCTCTGCACAGTAGACTGATGAGTCACATTGGAACAAATGCTACATGGCACACAGAAAAATTGCTTTTACCCATTATCCTAGCTACATGCACAAAATCATATGGATAAATCACTGGTAAAGACACTCAGTCAATGACCAAAAAGCACTGTAACTGACCACAGTTTTTGGCCTTAATGTGCTGCTAAGTGCTACTTAACCCCAGTCCTACATGCCTTGTACATGCAATGCTCTGATTTGTCCTAATCAAGGGAGATCAGATTAGTTCAGAAGCAAATAATTCAGCCCTATCTATCTTTGGCGTTATCAAAAGACATTTTTCTCCAATTCCCAAAGCTTAGTTTTATGATATAAGATGTAGAAAATTAACCACAAATCCAATAGTAATACATAATTATAATGCAAAAATTTAAAAAGCATGTGTATGTATAAGAATATTTTTGAAGTGTGAACAATAACACCTTCAATACTAAATGGCTCTCCTGTAATTAATATGGTCACATTGATGTAAGCATTAGCTGGTTTGAGCAGCTTTTTGTCCCCCAAAAGGACTACAATTTTACAATGAGACAATTACTCAGTCATTTCTGCAGAGGTTTTCAGGTACCTAAATAAATTGAAAGAGAAGAGCACAAGCACATTTAAGTACGGGCTTGGCATTCATAGAAGGTTCTCTGAAGTGTCAGTATGCTCAGCCAAACACAATAGATGTAGTTTTCTGAAAGACACAATTATGCCAAGACTGTAAGTGTAGGCACGACAGCAACAAGCCTTCACTAGTTTCTCAACACTGAGCATCAAGTTGATTTTAACAGCAAACATGTAAACGAAGTGTACACTTGTAAATTTGGGGGGATTTACAGAGTGGAAGATGTAATTAAATGTCTATGTCTTTTCTCACAATTTGCTGACTTGTCAAGCCACAAACTAAGGATTGCTGGGGCTCTGCCTCCTGTTTCTTCATGCGGTACCTGGAGTGAAAGGCAGCCTGGAACATGTCATTTGCAACAGAGAAAAAGGAAAGCAGTCAGTAGAAATAAAATCTCTGGCAGCAACGTAGTACTGTACACATGTGAGTGACATAGCATGCCCCCGGGCTCAGCCATCAGAAAACTCTATGTACAGTCCCATCCATCAATTCCTATCTGCATAAGGTCCTTCAAGGCATGAATTTCTCATGTTACACTTCTGTTAACTTAAAGGTCTGTATCTTATAATCAGTATAATTCATACTGCTATCTTTAAGATGCTATGGGTAAATGTTAAATGTTCAAACAATTTTGCCTGAGCTATTACAAATTTGAAAACATTCACTGATTTAAGTAGTCACCTTTGCAGTGAAGGTCTTGGTGCATCTGGTCTTAGAGAAACATTGTAATTTTTCAGGGTAATTATGGCACATTTTTTCACAGCTTAAACTACTTTTCAATTTAAATGTAAAGCCACCATCATCAAAATAGGTATATCTAATGAACTCTCTTAGAATGCACGCCAGCAGACTCACTTCTCATGCTTAATTATTAGATTGACTTTAATTACTAAAATAGAGAATCAATTTATTTTATAATTGAGAACATGTGAAGGCATCCACACCAGTTTCTAAGAAAAATTGCAATAGTCATGGATATTCACACATAGGTTAGCTCTTTCTCTTCTGATTGCATTAAAAAATTCTAAATGTGTTTTCCTTTGATTAGCTCAATTTGGTGGTGTGTTCCTTTGATCCCAAGTATTCAACACTGAACTGTGAAACCTGAACATAAAAAATGTCTGGGTTAACCTTCTCCAAGGTCTGAGTGCAGGCTGAGTGCAGAGTGACACAGACCTTCAGTTTAATGCTTCATGCAAAAGTTGACCTTTCCCTTCCATAATTCTTTGTTTTTCTATTTCACTATCAGACTGACAGGACTGATCATTTTTCTCCTAGACTGTAACCTGGCCTTAGTTGAAGATAGACACCTGTTCTTTCTTCAGAGGATTTGTCAATCTATAATCATGGCTTTGGATGTCACACAACTTTCAGGAATGCTACTCTCACTGGCAAAGACTGTCTGTTCTGTGCTGCAAAAAGTGTCCTTCATCTGTGTCTAATACTATACTTTTTATGTGATGTGAACTCAGTCCTTACAAGAAATGTGAGTGAAGTGGAACCAATAGCCGTGCAACAGATCCCACACCACTGGAAGCATGTGAATCACAGGAAGCAGTGGCACCTACTTCCTTAAGTACTAAAAGATGTATGTAACTTTTCTTTGGGTGGCTGGAGTACCTTAGTTTCCTGTATTTTGGTGTGCTTTATGCTTTGAAATTCTGCTCAAGACTTTCATGTCCTCTCTATATCTGCCAACCAGAGAAGAGATGATGAAAAAAAATAGAGGAAGAAATGTAGATTAATCCTACTCTGACAGCTCTGGAGTATAGTTTTTATCTGAATGAGAGCAGTTTTTATCTTTTTTAAAGATGGTGTATCTTACCCTGATTTGAAAAAAAGAATTGAATATTGTTAAGGCACATAAAGCTCATCTCCCATGCACACAGAGCAAAGCAGAGGCAGAGGGCAGTGGGGGAGCGAGCCTCAGTGCCCCAGTCAGAGACATGAGTCCCTGCCCTGACCCATCTCTTCACAGGGATATCTTGGTGAGCACCATCACCACAGGTCTTGCAGGATGGGGGTCATTGTTAGATGCAAGGGAAGAGCAACCTGGGGTTGTTCAAGAGTTATTGTGGGAGAAATCAAAGGCAGGGAAAGGGAGGCATTAAAATCAAATGGGGCAGAGAAAGACTGAGACAACAGAAAAGTAAGGACATAAAAGGTGTCAGTTGTCTGTAAACAGCTTGCTGGTCAGCATGCTGGTCTGGCCATGGCCTGTGCCTGAGCAGCATGGTCTGTCCTCTCTTCTCATTAAATTCCATTTCTAAATCTTTTCCTGAGTGAGGTTCTCTCTCTTCTGTGTGCATGTGTGTTTGGGGTCTGAGTGCAGCAAACTGGAATCTGCATGTGCTGGGCAGTGAATATCAAGCAGGGCTAGCCAGTGAGTAGATTAAGAGCTTTAGTCTAAGATGGCTCCTGGAGAGGCCAGAGGGTCTGTGGGCTGACTCATGGAGGGTCAGGAGGTTTCATCCAGCTTCCAGAGAGTTTGTGCAGTCTGGAGATTGATTGTGAGACCATTTGTGCATGTGGGCATGAGGCAGGGGTGGCTAGGGCATTCCTGCTGGGGAAGTGCCAGGTTTTGAGCCCAGCTGCTCAGGGGATCCGTGTGTGTGTCTGTGCCTGTGCTGCTGTGTGCAGAAGTCTCTACCAGCAACCGAAGTGGGGTTGCAGCATTGAGGGCTTCTATGTGCACTGGGAAATCTGGGATCCAGGGACTGACACTGGGCAGGGTGTCTGAGTCTAGTGCTGGATGGATCCACATTGTACATGTTTATAGACATTTTCCCAATAATGGGCCTCCATCTTGCTCAGCCAGAGAGTGAGAGGGATCAGTCCATTGGCACTGTGTGTGATCATGTGCGAGCTGCATTTTCTCTCTGTGTTGGTCTGTGCTGCCAGCTGTGTGTATATCTGCATATGCACGGTGTGCACGTGTGCCCACTGGGAACATGCTCAGCCTTGCTGCTGGGTGGACCTGGGGACGAGTAGCAAAAGTCTAGCTTCTATCAGGCGATGAGATTTGGCAGCAACTAACGTTAAATAAATCTGACATACGTGAAAAAGGATGAATGTGTCAGTGGGAAAATGTCAGGCTTTTCTTTTTCCTGTAACTGTATGTTAGGCACAAGCAATAAATCTGATATCCTCCGCCTGAAAGAATGACAGTATCACCTTTGTGAAATCTCTCAGTCCTAATCAGTGAATATGTCTCATGTGATTGCTTGCCACAGCACATGGTGCACCTCTAGCAAGCCCAGTGACAGAATCTGCACCTGGCTGCAATCAGCAGTAGCAGCAAAATCTCACAGAAAGCCAGACCTTGGCCCCATTACACTCTTAGAATGTGTGAATGTGAGAGTGTCATCCTCTGTACTGAGACTAAATGGGGTAAAGCCACTGCAGTATCAGGTTCTATTGCTACGCTTTGCTAGTGTAAGTTGTGCAGGAGGTATGTGGCTGTCAATAGGATTATGCACAATGGTATGCAGGTTAATGTGTTCAGCCAGGGTGTTAGGAGGATGGTGTCCTAATGAGATGTTCATGCATCTGCCTTTTTTCCTGTCTTCTCACATGTATTTTGTTACAGGATCATGCTTGGTGTTGTACTTTCTTTATTCTTCATGTGAGACACAGATTTTGCTTCCTGCCTACAAACACACTCTCAATCCATGTGAATCTGGCAGGTTAAAAAAGGGAGATACAGGGATTTGTATATTCAGGTCAAATGAAGATTTCTGTGAAATATGCCTGTTTCTTTAGTCTTAGAAGACCAAAGGTGCAGTGATACATTATTATGGCATGAAGTTATGCTCTATGGTGCTGTCACATCCCCTTCTCCAAGCTACATTTGGCAAAGAGAAGCAAGAAATACCTATGTGAATATTATCTCAAATACTTGTCATTTTATTATCCTCATCATACTAGAATTTCTTTAATTTCTTTAAAGCCAGGGCATGCTCTGTAACTTATCAGAAATAAAAAAAAAAACCTAAAAAATTAGTCTAAATATATAAAAGATGAGTAAATTAAAAATAGCCACTGAAAAAATGCCAAAATATATTAAAAAATGTACTAATGAGTACATTTAAAATATATGCAATGCTTTGCATTAATTAAGATTTTTAAGCTTAAGTCAAAAAGCATGGTAGATAAAAACAGAAAATTAAATATGTAGTAGAAAGAGAAGAGAGCCATCTGCCTGCTTACTGATGTGAAATAGGCACTTGGAGAGTTAAATGGAAGATAACAGTCTACAATTTTTGCTGGACATTAAGCACTTTGAATCAGGCTATTTCCCTGAGTTCCAGTGGCATTTAATGATATTTTTAGTACTTTTCCTGATGGACAAAAAATTATGCTTAGATGGTGGTTTATACAAGGATCTCTATTCCTCTTTATATAGTGGACTTTGATTTATGAGAAAAATACAGGGAAAAATCCCAATGCCCAATTAACTAATTATTCCTTCAGGTCAGAAGTACCATTATGCCCCATGCATTCTGTGTAGGAGAAATAATTACCATTCTAACACAAAAAGTGCTGTTTCTTTAATCACAAATGTTTGTAGTTAAACTTGTCTTTAAAAAGGTACCTATGAGAGCTAAGATCCATAATCATTACTCTATGCTGTTACATCCAGGTTAGGGACACCTAATACGGCACACTGTAGATCAGCAAAAGGTGTGTGAAATTGTATCACGCCACTTAACTTTAGACTTCTGCAACAGCAAAGATCTGAATGTGAGACACTTGTCCAAACTCCCTTTATAGTCAGAGGAGAATGAGTGCTTCTAGAGAGTGATTCATCTGGCCTATTTTAGATGTCAACCTTGGGAGGAGATGAATCACAGTTTGGAAATACTTATTTGTTTCCAGTGACTATAAAAGGAGTTTCTATAATTAGCTCAAATGTGGATGTCTCCCCTGTAAATGCACCAAATTTGAAGTGATGAAGCCCACCTCTAGTCCGGTAATGAGGAGTATCTTCCTTCCTGAATCGTCCTATTAAAATCAATGGTAAAGAGTGAAACAAAAGTACTAATTTGCAGATGCTTTATTTCTGCAAAATTTACAAGATCTATAAAAATTTTGAATAAATGTACCAAAGCTTCAGGAAGTAGGGGGAAAAAATTCCTATGTGCAGTTTCAGGGAAACTGTAGGGAAATCATTGTAAGTAAACAAATTGTTGTATTGAAAGTGGAATTAATGAAGCTTAGATTCCTTCGGATTTGTGTTTCATGCTTGATTTATTTTGTAAGTGAATTTTAATACAGCTGCTGTTGAAACTCACTTCTTATTAGACATCCAAGATTCTTCAGAGGCGAGAACCATCCTGACTACCTCAACCAGAGGAAAAGCTCCAGTGAGAAGACATGCATTATTGGCTCTGGACCAACCATGTAGAAAAAAACCCCTTGCCTGAAAAGTTGATTCTCTGGTGCCTAGCACACCTTATGTGTGCTTTGGGTTTGTTCAAGTGTTGATGGGACCTCTCTTCCTTACCTAGACAGCTACTGGCATGAAATGTCTGGGGATTTTGAGACCTCTTCTGCTCTATCAAGTTTAACTAAAATTTGTCAGCGGGTATTCATCAAAAGTAATTGGGAAAAACGAACAGAAAGATGTAGGGTTTTGTACTGATGCACCTGTGCATTTACATAGGAAAAAAAGGGAAAATAATAGGATATAATTTGTGCAGGCCATTGTAAAGATCCTTTCAGAAATCTAATTGCTGAGGACTTCAGGTTTTACATCTTATTTGAGAGATCCCCTTCAGTCATTTTATGCCTCTTAAAAACATTCTAAGGTGAATAGTTCAGCACTAACAAAGCAAAGTGCCACTTGCTGCTCTTTAGGTGTCTTATATCAAAGTTGTGAAATGACCTGACCCAAGAAGTTTATCTGGAAAATATTTAACTACTTGGTTTCACAAAGGTGTGTGGGAAAATGTCTTTCTTTCATAATTACACTGTACTCAAAGTAAACTAATTTTCCAACCCAACTTCCATTGGTTCTGCTCTTGAGAATTCAGATATGTATTTGAAATTTGGGGTTTTTTTAATATTTACAGGCTGTTTTCATAGCATCTCATTTCATTAACTGCTGGAGAACAGAAACAGATCCATTTTGTCATGGTTTATTCAATGTTTCTGAGAAAACAAGATGAATGTAATTTTTTCTCCTCTTCACAGCTCCTTGTTCTCCTATTTCTTTATCAGAAAAATGACATGTGGTACTTGTGATAGTCTAATTACTGGCATAAATTCAGGATGAAGCTGTTAGTCCATGCTGCAACTCTCAAACTCTGTCAGACTCTATGACAGCCTACATGATAGACTCCAAACCACAGGAAATCTCAGGCATCTATCCGTGTATCTAGATATTTTCACTACATGCTTCACTAGGGTAGCACAGCAGTTAGACTGAAGCAGCAGGGCAAGAAACAGCCTAGAGATGCATGCATTGAGCATTGCTCTGTTGTGATGCACAGAAAGGGAAAAAATTTTGAGCAAGGAAGAAGTCTGAATCCTGAAAAAGCATGAAAATTGTGGCAAAGTAAGCAAGTGCTCTCAAAGCTATGCCTATATAAAAAGTTATGATTACTGTGTTTGCATGAACTATGTAAAAGTAGTGTGCAGGAGTGCCACATTATGACTTTCCAGGCTTTAGGCTTATTCTTTGATCTTATATAAAATAAGAGAAGGATCTATAGCATTTGGAACAAAAGTCAGTTTACACATATTGCTGAGGGTACTTGGATATATGTCTATGGTGACACGTTCAAAGAATAAAATCAATTTCAACATATAAAGCTCAGTACTTCACAGTCTAAAACCTCTTGGCTATAATGATCCATACTTATTCCACAACAATCAAAATATAAAAATAAAAAATATAAAGATTAAAAGCAAGTGCACATAAGCTGAAGAAATAAATGTCTTCTATAAGTGCAGCCTACAATCTACCATTTCCCCTGTCTCTTCCTTCATGGGGACCATATTATTTTTACATCAGTGTAAAAAATCAGTGAAGAATGATTAATCTTTTTCATACATTTGTTATGGAGTATTATGTTTGGTCTGGAATTTGTTTTGTGTTCTACCTTCAGCGTTCATTAGCTGCTGCCTTCTTTTACACCAGAACTCTGTGCTTTTCGTTTCCACTGAAACCCCCATAATAGAATTTACTAAAATGCAATTACTAGATTCTTGGGTTTATGGACCAAGACTGGCACCTTCTGGTGAGTGAATTTAAATTCACTGCAGAAACACAGTATCCTAACAGACTGTGCTTTTAACAATTTTCTATTTAGAGGTATTCCAGTATCCTAGATGTTTTTGTGACTTAGTTTAAATATATGAAGTCATCATATTTCACAATACGTGTACATGAATACAATTATGCATAGATACATGAGGATTTATCCGTAAGTTTATCACTTTAGTAATTAATGGTCATCAAATTGAAACAATTATTACATATAAATTGATTTTTGATTTTGACACTAGCAAACTGGCTAATACGATGGATATTTAAAGTACAATGGAAGTTATTTAAGCTTATGGAACAACAGAAATAGGATTTAAACTTGAAAAACACCGTTAGTGAAGAGGTGCACTGTTTCAGGTATTTTTATTAATATGTTCTAAGACAGTGCAGATATGCTTACAAAAGCTGGAATGCTGGTCATTGGGGATCACAAATCAGAGTATATTTTGCACACATTTTGGATTTGTTTGAATTGGTGCCATGATTAGAGCCACTTCTGTCACAGATTCTCAGCTACGAACAGATCCCAAGATAAACTTTGGTATTTAGCTGTCCACACCAGAATAACCATTAAATCTCATGACAGCAAACAGAAAGTCTTCTGCAGAGTTATTTGGATGGATTTTTTTAATATATATGTTATAAATGTCACAAGGAGAAAAAAAATAAACTTTTCTTGTTTTGAGGTCAGACAGCCTAGCTTTCACGTGCAGCAGCTGTTGAAAATGGGAGCAAGACATACAGCTAGTCTCCTTGAAAAGTGGTACGTGCTGTCCAGCAGAAGCAGCTTTCTTACATTTCAGACAGAGATTGATTTATGCCCTCTAATCCACCTCTGCTGTGCTATACTCTAGGCAGAAGATGGCCCAAATTAAAAATAGGAAGTATCTGGGGAAATGTTTGAAGGAGTCTTAGGCATACTTGATTCTTACCCTGTTTGTTTGTTTGTTTGTTTGTTTGTTTGTTTGTTTGTTTTGTGAGATTGATATTCCTGCATGACCTAGAATGCTGGAAAAATGCATAGTCAATGTCCATTAAGTAATGTGCTAGCAAAATTAAAATAACAGTCAAAGGAGCTGGCTCATTCAGTTCCTTCTACTCTGAGTTTTTCACTTTCCCCTAGCACCAGCATGAGCCACTCACCTTAAAGGTGATTTTTATTAACCTAATTCTGATAGTTATGTTACACTCCAAAACCATTTTTTTTTAATCCTATGTTAGTGCCAATTTCACCACTGTTTTTAAACCTCCAGGTAGTTATTTGTGAAAAGAAAAGTGTTACCAAGTCCAACAGATTATTTCATGTAAGTCAAGGAACAGCCATCAGTTGGCAATTCGTTAATGCCTACAGACCCAATTAATCAGCCTAAATGGTTTCATGCCCCATGTTCTTATCCCTTGTGTCACCCAGTCCCATCAGATTTCTGCTTAGTTGAACCCTATGCTCACTTAGATGCTGGCTCCTAGCACCTCATGTTCCTGCTGTGCCTGCTCCCCACATCTCGTCCTAACTAGGTCAGAATAGAGAGAGAAAGAACAGAGTACACCAATTTGTAGTTTTTGTCTCAGACAGCACCTGGCTGGATGCCATTCACATCAAGAATAAGGCAACTTGCTGTCCTTGAAATAACAGCGTAAGAGCTGGCAACCAATTGTGCTTGATGGGACATTATCACTGGATAAATTGTTTTCCTACAGCAGTACAATTCACTTTTAGGATTTACTGCAGATAACTATAATGGGAAGGTTGTGATAGTAAAAGGGAAGAAGAGTCTCATGGTTCTAATTTGAAATATTTCTATTTTACTAACAAAAAAATGCTTGATAGAGATCATACCCTGGAGTATGCCATCTATTTCAATGTCAAGAACTCTAGTAAAATCAAGCCATGGCTTTACAGGTGATTAGCTGGGAGATAGAGTTTTGTCCACCATCCTCTTTACCTTTGTCTAAATTTTTTATTGTCACTGTTATGAAAATTTACAAACAGCAACATGTATACTGTAGAATAGCACACAAAAATTATCCTATTTTACTATCTTGACAGTAGTCTGTATTTACATTTACTTTTGAATTATTATAGACCATCATTCCAAAGAAGGCATCATTTTATTCTGAAAATATGACTTTGCACATATTTTTGTATGTTTTATTAAGGGAACTTCTAGGACTCAAAAATAAATGTCTCCAGAAAGATTTAATGTTGTAAGAAGGTGAAATAACAAGGAATGATAAGATTTGTTTGCTTCCTGGACTTTGCTTAAGAACCTGGTGCTGTAATTAGCTGCAGCAAGAAAAGCAAGTTGGTCTATATTTCTTCAAGCAAAATCAGGCACAGCCCCAGACAAGTTGCTAAGAATTTTTCAAAACCAATTAACATCTGCCTTCCTACTTAACAAATGCTTTAACATTCATAATGGGGAAAGTTGGATGTTTTCAAGATCAATATCTGTTTTGAATATTTCAACCAATTAACACACATGCTGCAATATTCTGGCTGTGTAGTATCACAATTCTTGTTTAAAATACTAAAGGAAATAGAATTTGCTCCAGGTGTTTCCTCCTTAATTCTGCCACACAATTAAGAATCCATGTGCAGCCCAGAATATAGCAGTTCTCTGTCCACAGATCAAATATAGCAGACAGCATATGTTTTTTGCATCCTTCCTTGGAGACCACACACACTGGAGAGAGTAGGAGAGCTGTCTTCAGGTGAGGCAACCGGAGCCAGTGCACAGGGCATGGGACTGTGAGACCTGAAGCTGATCCTCACTTGATATTGCAACTCCATTACACCTTTTCTGTCTCTGTGACACTACACAAATTTACAGTGCTTGAAAACTGATCCAAAAGACCCAATTTTTTTTCCTGGAAATACTTTTCAACTGCTGTATGTGAATTTGGATAGTTCAGTTTTCTACCTAAAAGGAAGATACAGCATTGTTTGAAATATACGAAAACATATGAAAGGAACTGTAAAAGAAAGAGATTAACATTGCTAAATTAAAATGCATTCCTGTCCAAACAGTGTATATTTGACACTTTTGTTATCAAGGGAAAATTAGAGCTGCAAAGTGAACTTACTTGTACTCCCCTCACACGAATCTAATGAAACCTCAGTTACTGCATCCCACTGGGTGTGCCCTGCTGCTGCTTTCTCCATTCCTACCACTACTTTTCCTGCCCAGGTGTTGCATAGACCAGAAGTCTATCTTAGATTTTTGGGAAGGATTTTGTGAGCAGTAAGTAGAGAGTCTGGGACAGATATTTTGTGCGTTTTCCTGAGCGAAATATCTTCTTAAAAGTTTTTTGCAGTTATGGGAAGTGGATTGGATTTGATGGCTCAGCAAGTCCTCCTTCAAAACCATGTTTTTATTTTGCAAAGTACATCTTTATGACTCAGAATCAGATGCTTTGCACATGACAGCTCCGTGACTGTTGTGAAAAAGTGATGAAAATATTTCATTTAAATAGTCACAGTGTAGATTCTGTAAGCTCTGAGTTAATTTTTTTACAGATAAGACATTGTATCTAAAAAAAAAAAAAAAAAGTATGAAATATCTGCCACAGTGGAAAGGTGAGGATACTTCATGTGCAGAAAAAGAGAATTTTGGTGGTTGACGTGTTTCTTCTCCAGGAATTCAGACTTCTTGTTATGACAGTAAAAACACAGACGGTAATAGAAAGCTGTCAAAATCCTAACAAAACCACTTAAATTTTAACAACAGATTCGTTTTGATAGTATCTGATTAGCTTGTTTTACAGAGGTAATTTTACAGACTGACACACAACAGTCACTTATTTATGCCAGTGTAATTTGGAATATAGACATGAATTATGTGACTCGCAAACCATTCAATCTACACCTTTGCCAGACTGTTCTCCATTGTCCATACACCAGCAGTTTTTTCACTTTCATTTAAATTTTCCTTGTTATGGAGCTTCTATTGCTTCTTTTGTGAGATCGTCCTCAAAGAAAATAAATCTCTCTGTCAATAACTCTTTTTTTTTTATTTTTCCTTTCATATTTTCATCCCTCTGCTCCTTTTTACTCTTCTTTTTATTAAGCTATAAAATTTGACTGTGCTCCTGGTTGAGTGCACCCTTCTGTAGAAGTCTGTCAGCACGTTCCCTGCTGGCTACTCTTGGCCAGGCTATAGCACTTAGCCTTTCTCATAAACCGGTTCCTCACTGCTACGATTGCCCATCGCTGAACATTCTTGAGTCCGTCTGTATTTCATGGTAATTTGGTGCCTTGAGATACATCCAGTAATAATGATATTGCACTACATGAATATATTACAATACTTACCAGAAGTCCTAAAGAAAGGAAATTTTCATCATATTCTGATAATATTTCTCTGCCTATAAAGGTTGCTGTTCCTTGGACCTATATCTCAACTGCCTCAGGGATATTCCTGACACTACAGTTCCCAGGCATCTCCCCTCTGCATCTTGGACTATATTATATTATCTCTCAAAGTTATTAATTTGAGCCTCCCTGCTTCTAATCCTTACTGATCTTTTACATTTTCTGTTGCTATTTATGATTATAATGCCAAGTCCAACACTTTCTTTCTATTTTTTCCGTTATTTGTTATTTCACAATGAGATAGCTTCTACCATCCCCACAGTGGTTCCTATCTTCCCTATCTGGGAAATTCTGTAGCGTGATTTTGCAGTATTTATCCCACAGGAGTCCACTTATATGTCATTTAATTTGAATTTTGTCTAAGGGAGCAAATACTACCAAATTATTTTGACTATTTATTGCATCTATTTATTTTTGTTTATACACTTTTTTATTTAAATTGGTACTGTAAAAAGCCAAGTACAATTTCTCTCCAGATCCTTTTTTTAAAAAAACATATTGTTTATTCAAGATAGAAATTTTTTTTTCCAGAAGCTAGAAAGTATGATTTCTGTTGGGAGAGCAGCAACACTCTTCCCACAATGCCAACAGTCAACCACATATGCTATATCCAGGTTCTCTTGGTACATAGAATTAGCTTTGAGGTTTCCGGGAGCTGTGGTGAAGTAAGTATTTACCAGTACTCAGTCATTCACCCTTAGGAACAATCCAAGAACAAGATATGATTGTGAGTTAATAAATATTACCAGAACATTTATTGATAATATGCTAAGCATTATTATTATTCTGTAATTGATAGACCATGGAATAATAAAATGAGAATCCATGATATTTTACTACATTGCAGAAGGAAGAGTTTCAAGAAAAAATTGAATTGCACAGCAATTCATGTAGATTAGATGATCTGCTTGCTAACACAGTTCTGAATTTATGGATAGAGCTGAGTATTTTTACACATTTATCCGGCCTACTCTGATGTAAAGATGTTGTGAAAAGATTCTTCACAGCATCTGAAATTTGGAACAGTTGAGACAAAGACTGAGCATTTTGAATCACTAAGTACCAACATGAGATCTCATAGTTAATGTTATCCACATGAAGCCACTTGCTTATTATCAGCAGCCGTGTCTGTCCTTTATCAGTGCCTATGAAAGTCATGGGGCACAACCTCTGCTGGATCAGTCATCCAGACTTCAGTGGAGCCATGGCAGTCAATACCGGACATATGGATCATTCCAATGAAAATAGTCCACTTCCTACTGCAATGGGCTTTAGATCAATACCATAGTTAATAAGTGAGTACATTACACTTGGAGCCAAAATTGGAAACAAACCTTACAATTAAAAAAATATATTTGATCATAGGTGCATTAGAATTTGTTGTCAATAATAGTAACAGACCTAATGAGCACAAATCTTCCTTCACTCCACTTTATTTCACATTAATGCAGATGTAGACGTGTTGCTGTTATTTGTAAGTTGTTGCTCTTTCATCTCCACGTCAAAAATGCAGAGGGGAAAACATTATTACCTGATTTACATATTGAAAAGTTATAAAGTGTTGCTCATTCCAGCCAGCAATTTCAGCTGAAGAAACTGCAGTATTAAATAAAGTTGAAATTCAGATGAACTCTTTCAATTCACTTAAGAAAGAATGGCCCAAATACAAATGACAATCTATTTACTGCATTTGCCAGTGTAATCAATCTGCTTCTTTGCCATGGTAGAGCTCTTCTTCTCAGTCCTTTAGTAGGAAGTAGAAATGCAGCCTACAGCTATCTGCAACAGAGTCAGTCACTTCAATTTAACTTTAAAAAAATCTGGCTGGCAGACAGGGAGCTGGTCTCCACAGTGGTAATTTTATAACAAAACACAAGTGTCAGGTAAAATTACATCTGGCAACTAGACTTCTACCACCTTATGCATCCAGTCAGACAAATAGAAATATTACCTACAGTCCCTTCATTATAGGTTATTCATCTGAAATACACAGTAATTTTTCATTTGTTTCATATAGTTTACAACATTCTTTCACACACAGTGATATTTCTATGCTTCTAATTTCAAAATCCCATTAAGAAACACTTGTTCCATGTTTTTTTTATTCCTTTGTTAAAGGGACTCTATTAGAATTATCAGAGCTATTATTCCAAACAATAAAAATGTCACCTGACAGAACTGAAATCCTTGATCACTTCCCTCAACTCCTTAAAAATCTGGGCCTGGGTGGTCCAGCTGCACCTCCTAAGCTTAGTCATAAGCAGGCCCACAGCAGATTCTAGGACATGAGATGGCTGCTTGCTTTGTAGAGCACCAAAGAACAGTGGGATGTTCAAAATTAATGAAAGAAAATGCATTTAGCAAACAATATCTACATTTTCAACCTACAGTGGGTTTCATCTCACGAAATTTAGAAATCTGAAACTATACATTCAAATCTAGGATGGTGGCCTAGAGTGCCTTTAGAGTCAATAAGGAGAAACAGGCTTCTCACTAAAAAGAGATAGGCATGTCTGTCTCCAGACATTTCTGTCTCAGAGATTTCTGAGAATGCCCGATAATTGCCCAAAATAAGTGTTTTCTTATGAGTGGAGCAGAGGGAGGTTTTTTGCTTCTCTTGGCAAGCAGAAGTCTGCAATGAGAGCCTAAGAGTAATCTGTCAGGAGCAAGTTTGAAGAGAAATATGAGGAGTGGCTTTTAAAGTGTCAGGAGAGTAACAGTTAGGAAACACCAGTAATAGGAACATCTAATTACCTTGCCGGGATATAGATATAAACACACACACAAAAAAAAAAAATATCTGTAAACTAAGGATTGCAGTAGTTCTGCTGCTTAGGGAACAACAAACATCAAAATGGTCTCACCAGAGATTTGCCCTACATTTTTGAATATTCAACAGATCGATAGGTTTTTTACAGACTTCATATAACTGGATTCTTTCAGTAGTATTATGCAGTATGTCAATCTTTCAGTACTTGGCACTGACTTTTGCAAAACCAAGCTGTCAGGAGCCCTGAAGCAGCACTGAATCAATGGCAAGGAGCCTTGCAGAACAGAACAGACACAGCTGTCCCTACTGAGACTCAGCTTTTTCCACCAGCATTTCAGCTCTCGTTCTCACAACATGCAGGTAGGGTCACATGCTGTTGGATCGCCTCTGCTGGGTTAACAAGCTCTCTTTACCTCTATCCTGTCTGATTACACTCCCAAAACAACGTGTCAGAGAAACTGACAGAACAATGACCTGGTCAACAACTGAAAGAACAACCACAGTTTTCTCAAGTTTTTGAAGCAGCAATAAAGAAGAAAGAGAAAAAATCTGTTGTGACCCAGGTACATATATGCTAGTTTATGTTTCATTTCAGTTTAGGGGAAAAAATGAGGCCGTATATGTCTGGGCAACTGCCATTCCCCAATGCCCTGTACTGCTCAGTGAGAGGAGGTAGAGAAGTCAGGAATTAAGCTGAGCCCCAGAAAAAGGGAGGTGAAGGAAGGTGTTTTAAGATTTCTTCCTATTTCACATTATTCTGCTCTGATCTGACTGGCAGTAATTCCCTCAAGTCAAGCCTGTTCTGCCTGTCATGGCAAGTGCTGAGTGATCTTCCTGTCTCCCTGTCCTTATCTTGACCCATAAGCTTTTTGTTGTGTTTACTTCCCCTGTTTACTTCCCTGAGGGAGGGAATGATGAGTGGTTTGGTGGGGACCTGACATTCCACCAGGGCCAACCCACCCTACTTACCATTTACCACAAAGTGCTATTTGTGACATGTCCCATGGAAGCCCTCTCTAACAATCTGTTTCCTTATACAGAGGTATTCTGGACAGCTCTCATCTGATGCTAATTGAAACATCCTTCAGAGCATTCTACAATAGCCAGCTTTTAGATTAAGATATGGTCGGAATAGTACCAAATAGCTGCTCTGTAAACCACAAATGCCTATCCATTTTCTAGAGGAATACTTGAATAGCAAATATTTGAACTACTTGAACTATTAACTGCTCATAACATCCTATGACAGCAGGAAAATGGTCCTCCTTTCACTTGATCCCCTAGCAGCATTAGTAAGTTCTCCATTTTCTTGCTTTTTTTCTTGAAATCCTCTGCAGAATTTGATTACCGGGCTTTACCAACTCATCTTAGCTCTCCAGGATTTCCTTGGAGCTACTGTGTCACACTGTCAAGGGGCCTCCATGTCTTCCCCAAGAAGTTAATATAACATAAATGTCCCTCAGAAAGATGTATATACTAGGAGCCTACGTCTGGCTCCTTCTGAGTTTTCTTGAACTTGACACTACCAAAGACTGGCACTGTCACGATCCTGGCCAATATCTAGGAAGAAAAGTAGTAAGACACGATCTGAATAAAATAACCATTCAGGACCTCAACATTAGGATAAGAATGAAGACCTTGATTCTGAGGTGTGCCTAGTGCAACATGGTCTCTTTAACCCATGCCATAGCAAGTGAATGATCGTGTGGCATTGTCCATAGTCCCGCCAGAACAAGTGACAGTGCTGGACCCTGAGACCTGCAGACACATGTAGTGTTCTTAGCTACTTTTACATAAATATTTCTCTCTTTGGGCCATAAAGTGTGCAACAGGAGAATGAGTTAGAGCAAGGTATGTACTAGGGAGGCTTGTGCTGTTGAGATGCCAAGGGCTGTGGGATAGCTCTCCTGCCATGGTGTGTATCTACTCTGTTCAATATAGACAGAGCATAAATACCCTGACACATCATCACCTTAAGGATGAGCTTGTGGGTCTACTTGATCTGACACTCTTCAGAATAATTACCAGACACAATTATCACAGAAGTACAGTCTCAGAGTACCATGGGAGCATTTCTGTTCCAATCAGTAGCACATCACTTTTTATCATTTTTACATGAAAATTTACATGTCTTGTTTAATTCACTGCTACCTTCCAATCTTTCCAGACTCTCTCCTATTTTTTTCCAAACTTTATCTGTCATTAATTTGTCAGATTACCTTTATTTGTCTGCCTTCTCTCAGAGATTTGATGTCTGTCTCTTTTTCTCCATCTAAAATAATTTCCTCTTATTTCCCCCTTTCCCCACTGCCTCAGCCAAATTCCTTGAGGAACTGATATGACATTAGTAGAATATCACTTAGTTTATGATTTTGTTATATTTTATATCTTTCTCCACCTTTGTACTTGTTTCATTGTTTAGATCATAGAACCATAGAATCATTAAGGTTGGTAAATGCCTTGAAGTCCAACCATAAACCTAACACTGCAAAGTTCACCAACAATATGCTCATGGAACAAGGGCTTTCCAAATTTTATCCATGCTT
Organism: Struthidea cinerea; assembly: GCA_013397865.1. Taxonomy (NCBI): domain Eukaryota; kingdom Metazoa; phylum Chordata; class Aves; order Passeriformes; family Corcoracidae; genus Struthidea; species Struthidea cinerea. Next base: position 424,971 of record VZTI01001772.1, on the reverse strand, counting down.
ACCTTACTGGAGTCCTGTTCTCCATTTATTCTACATGGTAAAAGTTTATGAACAGTAAATAACATCATTGGGAAGCTTAGATCTAAACAAAACATGAAAAAGCCTACCAGACAATGGAAAATACAGATTCAGTTCTGCCATCTACCACAGACCTCTGTGTCTGTATGACCAAGCTACAAAATCTGGGAAAGTACCCATTTCTCAAACCCTATCTGTCTACACACTGAGAAAACAGCTCTTCTGAAGATGGACAGCAGTGTTGTTAGAGAAAGCCAAAGGAGATCTCAGTCCCACAGCATGGTTTTTATTTGAATAACTCCAGAGTATCATCTATGAGACTTTAAAAATGAGAAAAACAGCATTTAAATTTATACCCACTATTTAATAAGTTACTAGAGGAAGACATGGATGCATTGAATTTGGGGGCTTTAGGAGAACAGGTAGGCTGGTGAGTTCAGCAAAAGGCAGAGAATGTTGGTTGAATTAAACTCAGCAGAGGTTTACTGACACACAGGAAATCACCGTGTTCAAGACAGAAATTACAAATACCAGTTAAAGGAGAGATCTGACATGAGTTCTTTAAGTAATTTGATTTCCAAAATGGTCTGCTTTGTTTCTGGCTCTTCACCAGTAGGTTACAAGAAGTGGCAAGGAATCAACAGTGCTGCTAGGGTTGCAAATTGTATTAATTATTTGCCAGATGTCTTCAGTGGAGGGAAGTAGGAAAATGACAAGTTTTCCCATCATCACTCATGTTTAATCTAAAATTTTCGTGCAGCTACTGGTTGCATGCCAGAGGAATTTTTTAACCAGTAGAAGTTACAATAATCAAAACCCAGCCTACATAGTTCACTATAAACATGGATAACATACAAAATTTCATCCTCACAATGGGTCAGTGATTTTTTTTTTTCCAAACAAAAGATATGAATGCAGACCATTCAAACTCTAGAGCAAAATTATCATGGAAAGCTAGATTGTTCTGTCTGGATAAAATGTCATACTTGCTCTAAGGAGTCCTGATTTAGCTTTATTTAACATCTAAGTATCTACTAGTTATCTTGCTATAAAGTGTAAATAATAAATAAAGTTGTTGTAAAACCCATGGGAAACCTACTGATGTTTTCTCTACATTGAATCAGTATAACATTTATAAACAATCAACTTATGTGGTTTCATAGAGTGTTCAAATGCGAGATGAACTATAGCTATATATATCTAGCTATACAGCTATAAATTGATATTAAGGTGACAAAATATGACACATTAGTCACACTAAACCATTTTTAACAGTTCAAAACCAGGTCAGTTACCTTTTAGAAGTGAAATACTTTTATTTTTAATACCTTTATAAAGCCTCACAGCTTTTCAAAAGGTAAACAACTACAGAATAATGCTAGCCAAAATTTTACACAAAATTATGATTCTAGAAAATCAAAGCATTTATTAGAAATTACTTCTTTACCCAGAAGAAATGATGGAAATAATTAAAAATTTTATGAATTTTATATAGCTTTGTTTGTTTATATTATTGTATTATTTTATCTCATTTTGCTGAAATATTATGGGTAATTAAATAAGAAAAATATAATGCATCATAACACATCTCAACAAAGTAAAATTATGAAGGTCAGTTGAAATGTTTTGGAAGATTTTGTCCTATTTAGTATGAAGTTCTTCGAAGGTCTTTCTATTCCACTCGAAATACACATTTATGTCGTCTATGTAAACAACCTAGGCATATATTTATCAGCTTCCAAAATATGTCCTTGTTTACATGACTTAATAGCCTTAATCTGGTGAGATATTAGTCAAATGCTGTCCTTTGATGTAAGTTTAAAAAACTGGTTTCAGAACATTGAAATCAAGCAATCAGAATGCCCCACACAATCATGCATGCTGTTGCTAGCTTTGCCATGGGACAGGTCAGTCTCATAATTCATTATTCTTTGACTGTGACATTTTCTTACTACTGTAAGGAAACATTTTAAGCAATACATTTAACAAACTGATAAATAATCTTAGGGTCAAGTAAATTTAAGTCTAGTTTTTGGAGTTTTTTTTGTTCTCCAGCTGAACCTCTCTATGAGAAATGCATTTAGAACCAGTTCTAAAGCTCAAAGTCAATCAAAGAGACTATACTTGAGTGCTTTTGTGGAACTGTTCTTAGTGGGGTGTTATAAATACATATCCTGTAGGATTAATGTGTGACAAATTGGAAGCAATAACAGTTTTTTTTGCATTGCTTTTTAAAATTAATGTGATTGGAATGTTAAAATAATTTTCATTGTGAGACTGCGTGCAAACACTGACAATTTTATAGCAAGGATGACATCCATTAATAGAGCATAATTCTCAACTAGCTTTGTCATAGAATTATAGAACCCTACAGTAGTTTGTCTTGGAAGAGACCTTTAAAGATGATCTAGGTCAAACCCCCTGCAATGAGAGTGACATCAACTAGATCAAGTTGCTCCGATCAACCTAGCCTTGAATGTTTCCAGCGATGGAACATCCAACCCCATCCTGGTCAACTTGTTACAGTGTTTCATCAATCTCATTGTAAAGCATTTTTTCATTATATCTAGTCCAAAACTACGCTCTTTTCTAAATGGTTTCTAAAACCATTCTTCCTTGTCCTATCACAACAGGCCCTGCTAAAACACTTGTCCCCATCTTTCTTGTAAGACACCTTTAAGTATTCAAAGGCTGTAATAAAGTCTTCACAGAGCATTTTCTTTTCCAGACAGAACAACCCTATCTTTCTCAGCTTTTCCTCATTGGAGAGGATCATCTTTGTGGCCCCCCTCTGGATGCACTTCAACAGGTCTATATCTTTCCTGTTCTGAGGACTCCTGAACACAGCGCACCAGGTGGGCTCTCATAGGGCAGAGTAGACTGGTTAAATTACCTCCCTTGACCTGCTGGCCATGCTGCTTTTGATACGGCCCAGGATATGATTGGCTGAGATGTGAGTGCACATTGCTGGATCATGTCCAGCCTTTTATCCACCAGTACTCCCAAATCCTTTTCCTCAGGACTGCTCTCAATACCTTCCTCCCCTAGACTATATTGAACTGGAGGCTATGACTTCATATTTGAAATAACTTAGCAGCACTGTGCTTACAAGGACAGAATTGAATCCAAAATATCTCTCTGATTTAGCCCAGGAGATATGGCAACAGAAGATAGTCTTTAAAGCTTTCTGATTTAACATGAGAGCAATGACAGAATTAGTTTTCTTCTGTTGATGTGTATAAGCCATGGTCGGTAGTGTTGAAAGGCATATGTGGAGTCAAGAAGCAGCACAGTTGTACTCACTGATGAATGCAAGATGCCTGAGGCAAATAAAGGCTTTGGTACATGTTCTTTAGGGATACACCAAGGCAGAGGTGTTAGAATGTGTCTGAAGGTGAAACTGAAGGAGGTGGGAAACAGAAGGATGCTGAATATCTGGACTTGAAATGAAATACACAACTCTTACCATTCAGGAGGAAAATGAACATAGTGAGCTCCTTTTTGATAGCACTTAACAGCGAAATGCTTTTCTACATTAAGTCAAACACGATAAGTCTTGATTTATCAGTATCTTAGGTGCAATAATACAGCCAACTGAAATGCTGCATGTGCCTACTTAAAAAAGAAGAAAAAATCAAGCCTGCTAATGCCATTATAATTAGCACATATGAGTGCAGGATTATAGCACATGAGAGAAACTCACCAATCAAAAATTAAAACCTGAGACATACATTAGTGGTATCTGATAAGGGTTTCAGACATGTGGAGATATCTCATAAAATCTTATTATTTGAGTCTTACACAACCTCACTCCAATAGCTCTTCTCTGTATGAGAAATACATCATATACAGAATCTTCTGGGGCATCTGGAAAGAGAAATGGATAAGAAAACAGTTAAATGGATGCATGCTTTTTTCATCTATATTTAGCAGCAAATCCTCATCCGTCTTTGATTTCATGTTTCTTATTTAATAGGCCTGGCTTAGAATAAGCATAACCAAAACTTTTTTTTAGACAGCAGAAAAAATGTAAGATGCCTTCCACAGCTACACAGCAAATAAACATTTCAGCAAAAACTTAATCATATTAAAAAGGAAGTTTACTCTGTAGAGTAAACACTGTAGAGACAGTGTCAAATAGTGCTTAATAAAACTCACAGAAATACAAAGTTGTGGTCAGTCTACAGAAGCAAATAAAACAAAGGATGAAATGAAAAGGCTATGTGACAAAAAATTCTTTCTTGAGCTCTTGCTTTTTTCAGAATTCTTACAGAGGGTCTGTAAAAGCCTTTGTACTGCCAATCAAAAATTAATTTTTTTCTGAAAAATATGTAAATTGTATTTGTTAATTAATTACAGAATATAAATATAAGTTGTCCACAGATCTCATAATTGAATACAAGCTGTAACATTTTAACAGTAATACTGTTAAACCCTTGGAACAACTGCCAAAAGCTTGACAAATAGGTGTAATCTGGATATTTTAATTATCCATGAGAGGTGAGCTTTAAGATACATTCTCCAGATCCCAGTCTCAGTAGTACTGTGGTGTGTGGTAGGGAAGAAGACTCTCCAAAGCAAGAAAGCAAGCAAGCAAGCAACCAAAGCCTTAAAAAAAAGCCGACATGATTTTATTCCCTGATAAATCATAAATAAAAGACTAAATAATTTACCAAAATAAATTGGCTTCGAATGGGCTTATCCTGATTAAATTTGGCCATTAAAAAAGACGATAGATAACACAGCCAATATAGATGAGCCTAATTGAGACACTAAAACTTAGAACATCTTAAAAAATGGAAAAATAGAAACAATATAAAATAAATAATTATAAATAATTAGAAATTACATTATAAATGTAAGCAATTTTAAAAAGAACTTTTGCTGTCATGTGTCATATTGAAAACAGTGATGACAATGTACCAATGTTTTAATTATTGCTGAACAGTGCTTACAGAGCATCAAAGTAATTTCTGCTTCTTGCTTCACCCCATGAGCAAGGAGGCTGATAGGACTGCCTGCATTTTAATTCAGGAAAAAATGGACCAGAGAAAATAAAACCAAACCAAACCAAACCAATGAAACAAAAAACCCAACTGAACCACCCATAGAATCGAGGACCTGGTTCCCCGTTTAAGATGAATATTCTGATCCCTGGATAGCAAAATCAAGTTCTTGCATGCTAGCTTTCCTCTGGCATAAGCTAATAAGTCCTCTATTCTGCTCTCTCCCAGTCTGTTCTTCTTCTTCAATATTGCATGGTCTTTTGAGTAGGACATTCCACTTTTGAATGTCCTGAGACTTCAGAAGAGAAATTAAGCAAGACCCAGTGGGATTCTATATACTTTATATAAATATAATTTAGGTAAAACTGTGGTTTACCTAAAGAAACATAAGCAGTAGCAGAAGCTAGAGGACACTAGGCACATCTTAAACATCCTTCTGTCTCATCCGGCAATCTTACCATAGCTTAGTTGGGAAGCTGGCACCCAGCTTTTCACTCTGAAATTCCTCCTTTATGCATGCAGATGTCAAGTGAAATTTCACTCTGGAAGGAGAGTATTTAGTGAATATGAGGTAGCTTTTCTCATCACTTTCTTCAACAGAGCCAGTTTCTTCAAGTCCCATTTTAAACAGCAGACACTCTGAATCTCATCATGTGTCTTCTATGAAGATACTGCATTATATTTTGTGAAACCAAGTTCCAATTAACCTTCATTTACTTAATTTATAGGGTGATTATGATTCTGTGATTTGCCCATGGGAAAAAATTAAAATGTTTAAATTAAAGGACAGAGGAATACAAACTTCACAAATTCATAATGAGGTAATGCAGTAGCTAACTGAAGACATGACTAATTTATTAATTTAGTAACTATTCCTAGGCACTGAGATATCCCTGAGCAACCTGTGTGCTGGAATACTACAATGACATGGATGACTAATTTCACTTACAAACTCTCGGATTATAATTGAAGTAGGTGGCTTGGAGCACAATCTTTTCTAACTCACACAACTTACTTGCTTTAATGCAAGCTGAAAGAAATTCTTGACTGTGAATATTAAGGGAAAGTATCTCCACTGCTTAATTATGGTTTTCACTGAGTATGCTCTAAGGCATGACTAGCAAAAAAAATAATTTACTTAAATGGCTACTACATGAACTCAGTATGTGAAAGAGCTCTGCACTTCTAGAGCTCCTATGCAGAGCAGCTGTGTCACACTGCTTTCCACTGTCCTTAAGGTGCTCGAAGAGCAGGCCCCTGACTGACAAAAAATACAACTGCCTGTAGAGCACACTGTATTATATCAGGTGCTAACAAGACAGAATTGTATTGGGAAGCAGCCTTATTCCCATTTTTATCATGTCCATAAGCATTGCAAAAATTGTGAGGTGTGGAACAAGCATTTTGCCCCAAACAACCATGTACTGATCTAAAAACGTAACTGAAAATTCTGGATGAGAGAAAATAAATTCAGAAAATTAAGTGCCATATATACGATAAATGTACTTGCTGCAGTAAGTGTAAATGTAACAGAAAGAAAATAATCCATATGTGTAAATTCTGTGATTTTTATCTAACAGTTTTTGAGAGATAAATCTAATCAGAACTGCTCCTTAAACTGCACCTGAGAGTAGTAACCTCAGCATGAAGAGAAGTTGAGTATCAGGGAAACTCAGCTCTCTCAGGAGTGCTTTTACTACCTAATTGCTGATCTACAGCTACATTAATACCAGCATGGCAAGCTAATAACCATCATTATGTCACCTGTCTTTGGGGTGACATGATTTAACTCAGGTTTTATTTTTCTCTGCTGCAGGTTGAGCAAATCAGGTTAACTTTTCAGCTAGTGGTTAAAACCAGAACCAAGGAGTGCAGGCAACTTTAAAGCTACTGCACCGTGCAGATATGCAGAGAGCAGAACTGTGAAAAGTATTATTTTATTTTAAAATGGAGAAGGTGGCTAAGGCGTTTGATTTTTTTATTCACTGAAAAAGAAGGCACCGAGCAGAGCTATAGCAGCATGAATAGAGAATATTTCATTTTAAAAAGAATAAACTTTTAAACTTTTCCTTTCCTACTCGACTGCATGGCCTTAGTCTGAGTGATCAGTGTGAAAGTTAGCACATAAATAAATAGAACAGTAATATAACAGACAAAGATCAGGTTTCAAATCCTTGTAAATATATCCGTTTCTTTTGACAGTGACCTGAAATTTCAGTTCTTACACTGAGGAAACATAGAAAATAACTACAATGAATACACTTATTTCTCATTTTCTGTCCTGCACCCTCATTCCTAGTTACAGGGCACAAATTGCAGTGAGAAGCCCTTGAGAAGCTGTACTGTGAAGAGAGCTGTGCTATCAACCCCAGCCTAACTTCCATAAGAACTCTGAATTCCTATACCACCCTACTTTTTACTCAGTGGCTGCCTTTCTTCATACAAAAGAAACTTCAGTTGAAGGTACTGCTGGTCTCTGCTCTCATGTTTCCATGTCTAGTTGGTCTTCTGTTCAAATTGTCCTATTGTAGCACTGGAGTTAGTCTAAGAGGACACTTTTTCAACTTTTTCAGTTGGACTAATCTGTCTTCCTTAAGCTTTTGTGTAATTGCCTATAGAAAGAGACTTTTTTCACCTAAATTATACCTGCAAAGACATCCTTTTTATGTACTGCAGCATGGATATTTACACAGGACAGCAGTGTAATATTACTATTCTGTAAAATACTGACATATCATTAGCTTTACTTTAAAATTTTGAGAATTAATCAGAACATTATATTCTTATTACATAAAACACAGTAACAAATATTCAATTATCTTGTTTCTAAAAAAATTATACAAAATTTTTCCACATTGTATTCTTATTATCCAAAATGTCATTAAAATCAGTGTTGCAAGAATCCTATGGATTCAATGGCATTTTGCTACTTAACAGAAACATGAAAAGTTAATACTTCACCTAATAATGTTTATTAAACAAGGGAAAGAAAACACTTTAATAAGACCCAACAAGATGTTTCTATTGTCTTACGTTAAATAATGTCAAGGAATGATTCCAGACAGTGGAGTTTGCTCTGTACTCTTAAACTGCTGGAATGATTCTTGGCACACTTTGACCCAACTTAATTGTCAATCTTGCAAAGACAGATCTCAGGCAAGGTGTGGTAGTCAGCATGAACCAGGTAGAGTTCTCAGAGGGCACATTGTGGAAATTTGTATTAGAAAATTAAATATCACATACGCAGTTGTTCCACACCACTTGGCTTCAGTGCCGGAGGACAGTTCCAGATATCACAGAGGGTACAAATTCAGAATTAATTTAATGTAGCTGGGGTTTTTCCTAACCACATTGGACAAAATATTCAAATAATTTTCCCAGTGAAATTATATGTGGTTCTTCTGTCAGGTCCTCACTGGCCAAGTCTCACCTTTTACTTTTTCTGCCTACTGTATCCTTACTTCTTCAGACTTTGAATGAACATTGGGAAGCCAGTGGGCAAGGTGCAGGCTACCTTTTTGGTAGGAGAGCCAGCAGAATGGTTCTCCCTGAGCTCAGGTGAAAACACTTTAAGGCATTAAGAGGGGAGGAAGAGGAATGAGGCTATAATTTTCCTCTCCTGAAGACATGTAAGTCAAAGGCTCTGCAAAATCCCATCCTCCCCTTTCTTTATTGGATATAATAGGGAACGCTGAGGAAGTAAGCCAAGAATAGGTAACTGCAAAGCTTCTTACTTATATATTTTAAATTAAAATGGATGATAATATGTATCTATATTTATATGTATGTCTATATCTAGATTTATCTTCTAAGCACAAGATAACTTTTTGAAAGTGTAGGTTGTTTTTTTTTGTTGTTGTCAGAAGTTTTCTGCTTTTATATTTAGCTATTTTAAGGGTGAGAAAAAATAATCCCCAAATTAAATTGTTTTAAGCAACTTAGATAATAGATGGTGTCATAAATGAAAACTCGAAATTGGTCTTTTGCTGTCTAAAATCACCCATCTGTGACTGCCTGTTTAATTGTTTCATGCAAAGTTAATTAGTTAATGTTAATTGTTAAAGGTAATTAGTTAATGTTGACTGTTGAAATAATTGTTTGATAAAGTTCTAGTTAAAAGGGCTGCTTCGTCTGAGCAAGCCTATCCCCGGCATCCCTAGAAGCAGCCCTCTCTCCCCACAAAGTTTTATTGTTAATTTAAAAGTTTTAAAGGCTACCTCCTCGCCACAAGTCGATCCCGGACACTCCCAGAGGTAGCCTCTTTTTCCCAAAGTTTATATATGTATATTATTGATGTTAACGTGATTTTAATGATGTTTCATGTGCAGTTTAATATGTTTTATATGAGTTTCACTGAAATCCTTGGTTTCTCTAAGTTGGGGGTTTGAGCCAGCTCCACTGGGTTTCCAACGGCCACCTTCTAAAAATAGACCTCAACTGCCACCC
>VZTI01001772.1:397890-415483 GCA_013397865.1 Struthidea cinerea | reverse complement strand
ATTGGTGGGAAGGCCTTACCTCACACCAGCTGCGAACCAACCAGCTGGAGCCACGGGGGCCGGACAGGAGCAGGCAGGTGAGGGAGCTACATGCTATAAAAGGAGGTCCCCACCTCAGACCTCCGCTTTTTTGGCCCTTGTTGCTTTCTGCTCTTGCTCCTTTCTGCTCTTGCTCCTCTGCCTGGCAGTGGTGGCTAGTGGTCGAAGCCCAGTGCCAAGCCTGGCCTCTTATCTCCACTCGGAGACAATTATTATTATTTCTTTTTCTCCGGATCTTATACCATCTGAGATCCGTGCTCGGCGCTGTACAGCTCCCGTCCAGGGCAGCCGTGCGGTGGCCCGGGGGTCTTATCTCCGCAGACCCGGCTATTGCATTTTCTTTTCTTTAATTTAATTATTAGTTATTTTGCTCCTCAATTTTATTTTGGATCTCCGGACGCTTTGCTGTGAATTCAATAAACATCTTTTTGGCTCACGGTGAAGTGAGTTGTCTGGTTTTTTTACGACCGATGGTATTTTTCTACCAACACAGGATTCCAACCCTATTACTAAAGAAGCATTAGTACAACTAGACAATTAGTATCCATGTCAAAAAAGACTCTGCTAGGTTAATAATTTTACCATATCACAGACAGAAGTGTCCTATTTAAAAGACACTAGGAGTCTCTTTTTTTTTTTCCTTTTGCCAGTTCTAAACATCAATTAACCCTAGGGGACAATCAGATCCTTGCTTTGCTTATATCATTTTGTTTCCGTTACATTTTTAAATGGTTAAGCTCTTTTTTTTCAAGCATTTGCTTGTACAGATAAGAATTTTATTCAGATCTCTGTGAAGCCCCCTGTAGAGAACATATCTGAAGCTGATTTTTGAAATGTAGCAAAGAGCCTAAAATCACTCTCAGCAGACTCTATATTGGACATGGTTGAGAGCTGTGGGAGGAAAGACCTAAGAGAAAGAGCCTAGAGGAAAATGAAACATTTTAACCTGAATCAGCTTTCACAGCTGGTTTCATTGCCTGCAATATTTTCTGGTTTTACAGTTTAGTCTTTATGTGTTATTTACTGAAATGTTCTGTGTGGTACGTACATAATATCTTGCTGTAATTACTCACACCTCACCATAAAGAACCCAGATTTAAGTCTCTTGGCATTTCAGGGTGGAATGTCCATAGAAGAGTAGCTTCATCTCCTTACACCTTGATGTCACAGGGAAGATGAAGTTTTCCTGAAATATTTATTAGAATTAAATTCTTATGGTGCTGTTTTCTAATTTCAATGAGAAACGAAAAGTTTATTCCAATTTAAGGCTTGGTCAACAAAGATGCATTAGTGCTTAAATTCTTCCAACCCCAAGGTGGTTGGGAGATCTGCATTGTTATGTGGGGATGGGTTTCAGTTTTCTGAGTAGGACACAAAGATTTATTATTCCATGCAGACTTAAGTAATTAGATTCCCCAGGAGCCCAGACTGATGCACTATCTTGTCTTGAACAATAGCTAGAACAAGGCAGTTCAGGAGGATAAAGAGATAATTACAAGTAAAGTCCTTGGGTGCCCAAACTACTCATTATTTGGCATGGCATACAGAAATTATGGAGTCTGTGTGGTATCCCAAATAAAATGTGGCATGCTTCAGGAATTTGAGCAGAAACATTGTCTCAAGGCCAAAAAAAAGGTGTGGAAGGGACAAAATACATTTCTATGTGGACTGAAATCTGTCACTAGGTGTGCTTTACCACTACACATCCTGGCTGGTGTAAGGGAAGAGGCAGGTAACGTGTCAGGGGCAGAGACAGTTTTTGCCTTATGTGCTCCAGCTAGATCACACCCTTTCTCTGGCCTGATCCCACGCTTCAGTCCAGGACACTGGAGCATAACCTCCTCTTTAGATGTATAGGAATCTGCCCTAACTAGTGGGCTACCACCAGCACCAAAAAGCTTTCTTGCTTGGAATGCAGCAGTCAGCAGCTCGGGAGCTGATCAAGTGTCCCCTGAAGTAAGTGTAACTCCACTGACGTCATTGAGTTTGGGATCAATAGCAGAAGTGTTGAGTGAGTAAAATCTGTGTTCTGCTTGTGTGCCTGAATTGCATGTTAACATTTACACTGCATTGAACAGAAATGATGATTGGAAAGGAGGCTACATTGTGACTCAGATTATGTGTTTTTGAAGGTTTCCTTGTAATTCTACACATTGAATCCTATAAAACTATGCACCTGGCTCCATAATTTCGCAAACATCATACTGTTATACCAAAAAGCAAATAAAATAAAGAATAAGTATTATGAAAATTTAAAAAATATTTTGCTCTTACAATTTTGTTTTTATCATTGAGGAGCAATATGGCTTTGTAATGAAGAATACTTGGAAATTGAGAAGTTCCATACAGCTTTCTTGTACCCCATTTATCTACAGGTTACTGCTTCACTAATCAAATAATTTCATTTAAAAATATCCATTTTCTCCAGGACTCGCTGTCTGTGAAGGTAGGTCAGTGACTTACCTCTGTACTATTGAATTTCAGCATAATGCTTCATTTACCTTCAACAACCCGTGCAAATACACAGAACACCAGCTTATACACCAGCTTTGTAGCACCACGCTTTGTTCAGCAAGCTTTTATCCAGGAAGCAAACTGACCCTACAAACTTTATTTGTTGTTTTCTTATGGCACCTAGGGAGAGAGAGTCCTTTGAGCAGGTAACAATAGATGAGGATAGTTATCTGGGGGGATGGATATTGTGAGGAAGAATCAAAACTCATGAGTGGGAAATGAAGCTGTGTCAATACTTTGTTATTTAGAAGCATTCTTTCTCACATACTTCACACAATGCCCTCAAACTCGAAGTTAAAATTTTAATAAACTTAAGGCCATCATGTATTCACTTTAATTGGAATTTTTCTAGAGGTAGCATTTCTGCTCAGTTTTTTTAAAGCCTAAACTTTCTGTCCTTATTAACCCTCTCTGAAATAGAAGTGAGAGGTAGAATTCTGACCCTGGTTGAGTGATTGGAAGCCAGAAGGGCCAAATTTCATCTCCCCAGATTTGCGGTGATAATGATGCCACAAAAAAACGAATTTGAGAGATGAAATTTGATACAGAGTAGGCGTGATTAACCATGAAAAAAGTATAATGCACTATAAAGTTTTCATAAATGCCAATTTGTGCATTTCCTGTAATTATGTTGGTATATTATATGTAAACAATGCTCAAATTTTGCTTAAAAATTGCAAAAAACCACAGATGTATGAAGTGATAGAACAAGTTAACACTGCAGTATTCTCTACAAAATCAAATAAATTTTAATTCTCCTTCTTATTTATGTGAATCATCTGCCTTCCATTTTGAAATATGTGTAGATGGCATAGCAGTCCTCATAAAACTTTATTTCCTTACTTTACTCATGGCACATTTGTTGCCAGGTTAGGCACAATTATTTACTTCAATTTACAGTGCTTGTTTTTGCATAAAGGTCAAATCACTTCATTGGCAAATCATAAGACCATGTCCTTTTAACCTGCACTTTTTTTTTTTTGTAATGGGGGACTACAGGAGTGGCATCTCTAAGAGGAAGCCAGGGACTGCCCCATGCCAGGCACATCAAGTTCCAGCGGGCTCTGCAATGGACCCACCGCAGGACACAGCTGTGCCTATCAGCAAAGCCATGGTGCATCCAGGAAAACATATTTAAGAAATGGTGGAATGACACTTTCCATGCCTTAATTAATGCCTCCCCGGATGGGGGAGAGTTTGAGCGTCTTTGCCAGGAATCCAAGAGACGAACGGGACCTTCAGCAGTCTCTGCTTTCAGATAGTTGTTTATTAAGTCTTATCAGAGAAAAAGAGTCACTGACATGACTCAGACACAGCACAAAGCAGAAAATGCAGGAGAAAGCCGAATTATCAAGATTAGACAGTCTTTTTAAAGGTAAATTATCCAATAAAAACCTAAAACGAAAGATATTTTCACTTTTCCACCAATGTTCCATAAATCACTTTGTCACATAGACAGGAACTGCGGAATTCTTTATCCAATCACCTTAAAATACTTCTACTGCAAAATATGGAGTACTAGAAGAAACAGAAGAAGGTCTGGAGAACAACAACAATCCTCCATTTTGAAGTGTTTTGCTTTTTATCTGTTTACTATATTAACAAACCCAAAGACCCTAAATTTTCACCTTGTGACAATCTGACATAACATTCTATCATCTAGTTCACACCAATGTAGATTCTAATTCTTCCCAAAGGGTAGGTAATTTTCTCCATGGGCAAAGGTTGAAAACAGTGTTGCCCAGGGGGATAGAATCCTTCAAAACAGGCAGAGAGATATTCTCTGTGTTCTGGATTCCCACAGTGGAAAACCCCACAGTGGGAGAAGGAAAGAACAATAGGAATGAGAAGCAACAGAAGGAACACCTAGGTCAGAGGAGAAAGGTGCTCCATGGTAGAGGAGGCACACCCTGAAGTATAAGCACCCCTGGCAGCATGGGTATAAACTGATGATGCCTACAGATTTTTTCATTTTTTTATATATTTTTAATACATTTGTTACCTTTTAGATTTTTAATATATAGTTGTATGATTTCTAGTACTTTTCCTGCCCTTTCTCACAATAAGCTAACCTTTACTAACACATTCTTAAAATTCTCTTTGGTTTTATTCTTAAGAAGAAAATTTCTAACAAGAACATCTTCTTTTCCACCAGAACTCAAGAGATATAACACGAAATGGGAAAAAGAAGCCCCTGGACCAACTCCAAGGGGCTGACGCGAGGGTGGTTTACTGGGGCANTGTAGATTCTAATTCTTCCCAAAGGGTAGGTAATTTTCTCCATGGGCAAAGGTTGAAAACAGTGTTGCCCAGGGGGATAGAATCCTTCAAAACAGGCAGAGAGATATTCTCTGTGTTCTGGATTCCCACAGTGGAAAACCCCACAGTGGGAGAAGGAAAGAACAATAGGAATGAGAAGCAACAGAAGGAACACCTAGGTCAGAGGAGAAAGGTGCTCCATGGTAGAGGAGGCACACCCTGAAGTATAAGCACCCCTGGCAGCATGGGTATAAACTGATGATGCCTACAGATTTTTTCATTTTTTTATATATTTTTAATACATTTGTTACCTTTTAGATTTTTAATATATAGTTGTATGATTTCTAGTACTTTTCCTGCCCTTTCTCACAATAAGCTAACCTTTACTAACACATTCTTAAAATTCTCTTTGGTTTTATTCTTAAGAAGAAAATTTCTAACAAGAACATCTTTTCCACCAGAACTCAAGAGATATAACACGAAATGGGAAAAAGAAGCCCCTGGACCAACTCCAAGGGGCTGACGCGAGGGTGGTTTACTGGGGCAACTGATCTTCTATTGGCTGTACCTGCTAGATATACTAATTAATAAACCTGATAAAAATTGTAGAAATCCTTTATCATGGATGTGCAGAGCCATATTTGTGCACCTGAAAGCTTTCATTAAAGAGTTGCTTTTTATATTATCACTCTTAATACCACTTGGAAAGTTTTGTGGTTTTATTCCAGGAAATACTGACAATGTAGCAAATATTTCCCAGCAGGAACTATGGTCCATGGAGGACCCATGCCAGACCATAGGTAAAGAGTGAGAAGGAATGAACAGCAGAGAGAAACTGCTGATCTTGACCTTCTGCACCACTGTTGCACCTCTGAAGGGGTAAGAGAGGTGTCCAGAGTGATGTAGTGAACTGGATAACTATTGGGAAGAGGAGAAGAGAGAAGTCTGGAGTGAAGTTGAGGAAAGGGGGAGGAAAGGTGTTTTTCCTTAAGAGTTTTAAAAGTTTGTCTTATTTAGTCTGTTTCAATTTCCCAATAACCAAACTAGTAAGTAAACCTTTATGCTAACCAGATGAATCAAGTTAAATTTCCCAAGTCAAATCTGGTTTACCCATGACAGTATAGAATCGTAGAATGTTAAGGGGTTGCAACGGACCTTAAAGATCATGCAGCCCCAACACTCCCTGCCATAGACAGAGGCACCTCCCACTAGACCAGGTTGCTCAAGGTCTTATCCAATCTGGCTTTGAACAGTGACAGGATCAGGGCATTCACAGCCTCCCTGAGTAACCTGTCCCAGTGTCTAACCACCCTCAAAGTGAAAAATTTCTTCCTAATACCTAACCTAAATTTCCCCTCTTTCAATCTGCACCCATTACTCCTTGTCCTGTCACTACAGCTCCTAACATAGAGTCCCTCTCCAGCTCCCCTGCAGCCCCCTTCAGATACTGGAAGGTGCTCTGAGGTCCCCACACAACCTTTTCTTCTCCAGGCTGAACAAACCCAACTTTCTCAGCCTGTCTCCAGCGTTCTAACCAGCTTCGTGGCCCTCCTCTGGACTTGCTTTGACAGTTCCATGTTCTTCTTACGTTGTGAACACCAGAACTGTATGCAGTACTCTAGGTGCAGTCTCACAGCAGAGATTATTACTTGGTAAGATATTTCCTGTCTTATCTTGGCCCGTGAGTTTTCTCACCCTCATTTTTCCTACTCTTTCCCACCTCCTGTTGGTGGGTGGGAGTGAGCAAGTGGCTGGGTGGGTGCTTGACTTCCAGCTGGGGCCAACCCACCATAACTTCCAGTACGAAAGCATTTTACTTCTTCCTCACTTTGTCCTATTGGTGCACATAAATGAGCTCTTCCTCATAAATATGCTGAGCTCTTCCTCATAAATACTTTTTTCTCTTTCAATGCATAAAGATGCATATGATACCTTAAGACAAATACCTGCAGTTAGGCATTTGAGCAATAGAAAAATACTTTCCCCGACTACCTCAAACCTTACCTGCCATTGCTATGAATGCTACTTCATTGCTTACAGGTTGGTAGAGTTAATATAAATATATAAATATATAAATGTATATATATACACACATATATTTTTATATATATAAATTTATTTATATATATTTATGTATTTATAAATTATATTTATATATATATTTATATATATAAAAGATAATATAATCTTTCCCTTCATTGGCAAGGAGAAGCTCTTCCATTGTGGATCTAATGGATTCAGAGGATCTGTTAATGCCTTGAAACAGCTATTGGGAAAGGTACCATGTCCCAGACATTGATCTCATTAAAGTGAGTAGGAGCTTGGCAGTAAACAGCTCTCCAGATTTTTATATTTGCAGGAAAAGTGTAAGAGACTTCTGCCAGCCAGGTTAAAGGGCTACAAATACAAAGTGAATGAACACTGTTGTAGTGGGCATGAATGGCAGGGTTTAAGCCAAAGGCAGCTGCAGTGCTGACCTGGGTGGGTCGTGATTAAAGCCCAGCCAGTAACCAAGTACCATACAGCC
Organism: Struthidea cinerea; assembly: GCA_013397865.1. Taxonomy (NCBI): domain Eukaryota; kingdom Metazoa; phylum Chordata; class Aves; order Passeriformes; family Corcoracidae; genus Struthidea; species Struthidea cinerea. The sequence continues at coordinate 408,144 of VZTI01001772.1, read as the reverse complement.
ACTCATTCCCACACCAGTGGGATGGGAGAGAATCGTAAGGACAAAAGTGAGGGAACTTGTAGGTTGAGACAAAGACAGTTTAATAGGTATAGCAAAAGACACACATGCAAAACAAAACAAGGAATTCATTCCCATGAGCAGGCAGGTGTTCAGCCATCTCAAAAAATCAGGGCTCCATCACATGTGATGCTTACTTTGGAAGATAAATGCAATCACTCCGAATGTTACCCCCTTCTTCCTTCTCCCCCCAGTTTTACGTACTGACCATAACTTCATAGGGTATTAAATATCCCTGGGGTCATTTAAGGTCAGCTGTCCCAGTTGTGTTCCCCCCCCAGTTTCCCATCCACCCCAAGCCTCCTTGCCAGCATGGCAGTACAAGAAGCAGAAAAGGCCTTGGCACTGTGCAGGAGCTGCTCAGCTACAACAAAAGTACATCTACACTTCAGTTATGCTGTTTTGAGCACAAATCCAAAACATAGCTCACTGCCATGTAATAAATGGCATTTGGATGATAAACTGACTTTTAAAAGTAGCCTATTTACTAACAGCCTGTAGGGCCTGAGACTGTGCTCTAAGACAAATGAAAAAAAAAATATGAACCTTAGGTATATTTCTAATTATATGAACCTCTCCATCAGTCTAAAAAGAAACCCTTGATGCAAGAATCCACTGAAAAAATAGCACTGGTGGTTTTCAGTTACTCTGAAAAGGCAACACTTGAACCATCTTGCTCTGAAACTGTATAAAATCATCAGAAATACTAGGCTCATATCCTGCCTTTAGGAAGGAGTTAACTTTGCATAGCACAGATTGAACAGATGCATATTTCTTAGAACATGCTGCATCATTCAGCTGTTATTTGTCCCTCTATCACAGAAATCACTCCCTGGTCACTTTGCAAGTAGATTTTTCTAGACACCATTCTGATAAAAAATGCTCATATACCTTCTCATTATATGCACTCAAGTCTAGTGTACTAGTACTTAGCAGTCTGTACTAAGGCGTAATGGATTTAGCCTTTAGGCTTGTTAATTTAATTTCACTTAATAGCATATGCAATTCTATACAATTCTTTAAGTCAATCAAAAGATGCTCATTTTTAATACCCATCTCCTGGCCAGAGGAGAATATTGTAACATGGCATCAGTCGCATGCCTGTTTAGATATTGCTCCCTGCAGGCACAGTAGACACCCACAGACATGAACCAGGACAGCTTTAAATTAGCCAGCAGGAGAGTACTGATAACACAAGGCCCAAGGTTTCTTTACCTGTTTCTCCTTTAACCCTTGAAAATACTTGTTAAGTGGGGAACCAGCAGAATATAGCCCGTAAAGATCTCCTATGTAATAATGTATAATCTGCATTATACAATTCTTAACAACGTCCTTTCATCCCTGAAGTGTTATTATTACCACATTCTTGCATGTAGATAGTCATTGACTAGAGTGACCTATCTCGCTAACTCTCTTCTTAGAGATTATTAAAAATCTGGGTATTTTTGCCCCTCAGAAAAACACTTCTGAATATTATGGACATGAAAACGCAAAACAATTCTTCCAAAGACATCCACCTAACCACTTTGTTTAGCTTGCGGTACTATCCTTCATATATAGTAAATTTATACTTTTTTAAATAATGCTAATACAAGAATAAAATGTTTTCCAAATATATGCCTGGCTGTGGTTTGAGGTAGATTAGATGTAAATTGAATATATCTCACAACACCAATGTCAGTGGGTCTACTGAGTGGTTACACAAGACTCATAACACCCACCACAACAGGGCAGAGCTCTCATTATCAATCAGTTGCTAATGTGCATGCAGGAAGGACAACATTCCATTCTGCATTCATTTGTTATTTATCTTGTTCATTTAGATTGCAAACCCGTAAGGGTAAGACTGTCTCTCTCTTTATACATTATGTGGAGTGGGATTCTTCTTGGGACAAGATGACTTGCAGAGGTATCTAGATAGATAGGAGCAGTTGGCAACCATCAGTGGCAAGAACAAATGGTGGCTTCTGCACCTAGGATGGAATAGCATTAAACACGAGTATAAATTCAGAGAAAAGTAGCTGGAGAGCAGCCCTGCAGAAAGGAATCTGGAGGTGCTGGATCTGGGGCAGCATATCGGTGGGAGTCAGCAGTGTGCCCTGGCAGCCCAGAGAGCAAACTGCACCCTGGGGTGCATCCGACACAGTGTGACCAGCTGGGCTAAAGGTGGGATTGTCCCGCTGTATTCGGGGTTGGTGCAGACTCACCTTGATCAGTGTGTGCAGTTCTGGGCCCCACAATCTAAGACAGATGTAAAGGTCCTTGAATGCATCCAGAGGAGGACAACGAAGCCAGTGAGTGGGCTGGAAGAAATGTCTTGTGAGAAGCACCTGAGTACTTTGAGCTCATCTAGGTTGCAGCAAAGGAGACTGAGGAAGGATCATGAAGAGGGAAGCACTAAGCAATTCTCCCTGGTATCCAGTGCAGCGGATATATGCTCCAGGATGCTTGGGAATGGTTCAAAGATGAGCCATTCTGAACCTCAGGGGAGGTTCAGACTGGACATTAGGAAACATTTCTTTACCAAGAGGGTGGTGAAACACTCAAACAGATTTCCTATAGAGGCAGTTAAATCCCCAAACCTGTCAGTGTTTAAGAGGCATTTAGACAATGCCCTTGATAACATTTTTTTCTTACAGAGTTTGGTCAGCCACGAAGTGGTCAGACAGCTGATGATCACTACAGGTCCCTGCCATATGAACTATTCTCTTCTATTCTATTCTATTCTATTCTATTCTTAATTTTATCTGCCTAAAATATAAGCAACTATTCTAAGATCATCACCTTCAGCTTATGCTAAGGTTCAGTTTGAAGACAGGTGGAGGGAATCAGCCTCTGGATATTGTTGTCTCTTCATTGGCTTGTAGGATTGGGGAACATCTATACCTAGCCTTAGACTAGACAGCAAATATTAGGGGAGGAGAATGTCATCATCAGTAAGCAGGTTGGCTAAAGATTCTGAATTCCTATGTAATAATAATGGCTATTATAAATTCTAATTTAGGATCATGCTATCATACATGGCAATTCAGCTCCCATAAGCATGTTTCTTTTAAAATCTCTTATTATTATCTTGAGCCTTTCTTCAGTTTTTGTCTATGTTTCTTCTTCTTTAATCTATCCAGATCTTTCTGCTCTCTCTTGGCTCTTTCTCTCTCTGTCTCTCTTATGATCTTAAGTAAGCTGAATGATTCCTTGTAAAAAGGACTGCCTTGCACAGTAATTACCATTACTTTATAACCTTTGCCAGCTTTGCATCTCAGTCTCAACAGGTAATTAGATCCAAGTAGCTCAGCAAACTTTGACATTTATATATGAGTTACTCTTTCTGACAAGAGAAACTCAGAAACTGTTGCTTGTAGTTTCCCTTCTCTGTTTTAACATGAAAATACAGAAAATGTTACAGAACTTTGAAAGAGGAAATTCAACTGTGCCTGTGTTCAGCTGCTCCACAGAAATCAAACCTGTGGAGTTAAGCCAGCTCAGACATCTGTCTCTGATTACAGTTAAAAAAAAAAAAAAGGTTTTGGAAATAATTTTTAATATAAACCATTTGCAGTTTCTTCCTGTTGCGTTCTTGTGTTTATGCAATATGCTACTTAGAATCATAATGGAAGTTCTAGTTATTGATCTGTAAATAATGTATAATAAGATGAATTATCTATGTGTCTCTGCAGTGAACTTGTAATTTCATAGAAAATTGTGAAAAAAATTAGGCGGTTTGGAAGGGTTAGCTTTTGAATTGGGTATGTGTGCTGTTTAGGGGGATTGTTATTATTTGGGTTTTCTTACCTGGAGTTTTCTTTTTATTTCATAGCCATTTTTGATTTGAATGTGTGCCCTCAGACCCCAACAGAGTGGCTTTGACAGTGTCATATTATCTGTTCTGATCTCTCTGATCTTTCTCTGCTTTGTATTCCTCCCTAACAATTTCAGATGATCTACCCAGAAAGGTATGTGAGAAACATGAGAAATTCTGGCAATTTATGTTAGATGGAAGAATCATTCCCACTTATCTCTCATTAAGCTTTGATCCTGCAAATCAAATGCATGGGGTGCACATGACATCTGCCCAGTCATACTTCATTACAGGATCAGAATGAAAATATAGACTGAAAAAGACTGACTGAGACCTGTCAGTCAGTAAAAGAGCTCAAGCACTTTTCACAGAAGGCCGATGAAATATATTCTGCTTCATAAAATGAGAGTCATCCACTCATTTAGGCATTTAATAGGATGGAAAATGAGGCCCATGTAATTTTTTATTACAGGCCTAGAAGAAAACCACTACAATTACCTACACTGGAAAATGAATTGCATTGTAAGGAGAAATAATTTCATTATTTTGAGACCTTCTGTGACTATCTCTATGTTAAAATATAAACCATTATGTATTATAAATGTCAAATTCCACAAGAAACCAGTCTACTCAATGCAGAACTTACGTTTGTTGAAGTTAATTAAATCTAAGAAATATAAAAATGCCCAAGGAAGAGAGCCTGAGGTCTGACATCTTTCTCTGAAAACATACAAAACTATTTTTTATTGCCTTGCTGGATGCATTTTCAACTTATATTTATTTGTTATAGCATATGATGAAGAATGCACATATTTAAAACACCATTACAGAAAGTAGAAAGTCGATCATTTTTACTTACGTCTTGCATTGCACACCTACAAATTAAGTCACATTCCAAAATTTCGTGGTTTTAGTGCTACATGAAACAAAAGAATGTAGATTGGAAGCTTCCAGATAGCTGAAAGCAAGTGAATTAGTAAGAGATGATAGCAGAGATTTCAACATATCAGGCATAACCTGTCACATCAGAAAATAAATATCCAAAGTCTTTAGGCTTTCCCCACTAAAATCTGTCTTCAAATCAGATGTCGAAGTGTTTTTATGGTGCTAATCTGCCTGCTAAAGGGATTATTGCCATTAACAGGTCAAGATTCTATCATTCTTATTTATAGTGACCACACTTACAGACCAGTCCCACTGAGTTTATTTTCATGTCTAACAGCAGCAAGATGGAAAAGTCCACCAGAAATGAAAACTTGTTTTCAGTGACAGTGCCTGAGCAATAAAATCTGGTTCAGTGTTAACAGGCCTAGAAATTTCTAGAAATTTGTAGATTAAAGAGGAAGTTTGAAAGATCCTTAAGGAGAACAGGATGCTAAGAAAGGACTAGAACTTGTTTGGTGAGAGTCAGTCCTACACAATGCTCTTGTTCAACACAGAAGGGTGAAATACAGGACTGCTGATCAGGGCATGAGGATACTGAAAAATGGTGCATGAGGAGAAAACAATAATGGGCTGTATTTTAGCAAATCTTGGGAGAAGAGTAAAGAGGTGGAAGTTACATCTGCAAGGAAAAAAAGTGCAAGAAAAAAGTAAAAAATAAAACACATCTGCTGACAATGGGACATACACAGAGGAAGACATGCATAGTAGCTCCTTATTAGATGAAAATGAGGAATAAAGATTTGTATAAGCTACACACTACAGATGACACTGCAGAGAGTGTCAATATCAATTGGAATGTTAATTACAAAATGAATGAATAAAATAATTAATTATGTACTTATTAATTTAGGAGTCAACACATAATACAATCAGTTTTTAGGACACAAACAAATTAATTAAGCAAGAAGATATATAAAGACTTTGGAGCTCAGCAAAACCTCCTCAGGGTTCCCCATGCCATAGTGCTTAGGACTGAAGCATGAAGAACACTTGAACTATACCTTCACAGCCAAGTGACTTTCTTTCCCTGAAGTTTGCCTCTTCTGGCTTTAGGTATTAAAGGTCTTCAGGGCACCAAAGTCCATTATTTATGAAGTTTTGAACCAGAAGAGGATTTTGAGTGTGAGGCTGTAATGGTCAATGGTAAACAGAGTGATTGATTATGTCTCCTTTTCAAATACTATTAATGAGACATAATCAGCCACTCATTGCTGCATAATATTAATGAATGACTGTGGGGTAAAAAAATTACTAAAAGACCCTCTTTATCCAAGTAGCTAAACATTAATAGTGTGGAAAAAAAGATCAAAGTAGAAATGGAGCAGTGTGCCCTTCATCTAAAACACATCTAACAGTGTCCTGGTTTGAATTAGCAAGACGACAACCAGCTGCTCAAGGCAAGTGATTATTCTCCTTCTCTCAGCTCTGTGGCACCACATCTGGAGGGTTGTGGCCGTCTTGGGGCACCCCACTGCAAGAAAGATTTTGATGTTACAGGCAAGTTCAGTGAGGAAGATTAGGTGACAGAAGCATATGTGATATACAGTGAGAGGTTGAAAGATTTGGACCTCTTGAGCCTAGACAGGAGGTCAGGAAGAAGAGACCATAACTGCAGCTACCTCACGGAAGAGTGAAGTAAAGATGGAAGCAGACTCTTTAAGAGATGCACAACAAGGTGAGAGGCAACAGATTAATCTTCAGTATGGGAAACTCCATCAGAAAACAATTCTCACTATCAGGGTAGTCCAAAATAAGAATAGGCCAACCCCGGAGATAAACAAAACTCAACTGGACAAGGCCATGAGCAAAACACAAACTATTTGGAACAAGATACAAACAATTTGGAACTTCCCTGAGTGGGGATTTGGACAGGAAGGCTTCTGGAGGCCACTTCCAATCTAAATTATGTCAATGCGATGTTTCTGTGCAAATGAAATCTGGGCTTGCACCTTCCAGCCTAAAGTATTAATGAAACTAGACAGAGTATTTTAAATACTAATGCCAATCTTTTGCAAACATTAGGAATTTAGAATTGAGAGAATAAAAATTGTAGCAACTTTTGTTTAAACATCATGTAATGGGATGAGAACCTGAGCAATTCAAGAAAATATGAGGGAAGGTATTGGAAAACGTAAATGCCATGAATCTGAAAATAGGTTGAAGAAAAATTAGTCATATAAAACAGAAAACCTGGAGTTGTCAAAAATTTATCCTGTGAATAAGTCTGGGTTTTTTTCCTTGCACCAAAATAACTGCACAGTAGACAAAAGAAAAAGATGTAGATTTAATAAATTTAGAACTTTGATGACTGCTGTGCAGTAATCTCATCAGGAAACTAAGAAATTTGAATTTGATGTAGTAGGTGTATATCTGAAAACTACAGTCAAAGAATGCTTTTTAATTATTCATCATCAAGCTGTGAATTAACTGAACATGGCATCCCATAGAGGTCTGCCTTTGTCCCATTAGTATTTCCATTAGTTATTTGCATCATGAAAGAGCAAGAGGGCTGCTAAATCGGCAGGGGCAGAGTGCAAGGAATCCAGAGAATATGATCAAAATTATCTTAATAAGCTGAAGAGCTGGGTTGAACTCAGATAGACAAAATTCAGTAAAGGCAAATGTAAGTACAGCTACACTGATATGTCAGTCACAGATGAAGGGTGCACAAAAAAGGACCAAAAGAAAAAGTGAAATAAATGGCAAGGCAGCAGTATAGGATATTCAGGGGATTCTATTGGATCACAAACTAAACATCGTATTATGATGCATTTTCTCTCTAAAAGGATAGCTTTCACTCTGGAAAGACCTTTTCTAGTTTATTTAGCATTGTTGAGGCCTTGGCTGAAGTAACAAAGTTTACAGAACAAATGTTACAAATGATAGTAGCGAGCTGGAAGGAATCCACAGGAAATAAGAAAGTGCTACAATATTAGAAAATATGACCTGCCTGCCTGCAAAGAAAGATTAAAGCTGCTGGTTTCCTTTAGTCTTACAAAAGAGACAGTTGAGTGTAGATATGAGAAGCAGTAGACCATGTAAAATGCCAGTGGAAAGAGGATGATAATAATTTTTTCTCTACTGACAAAGCTGAAAAAACAATGAGTTGTTAATCTAATCTGCAGAAAATGTAGGTTGGATATTAAGCAAAAATGTCAAAGTGCTGCACTGCTGAAATTCAGAAATAGACTTTGTAGGAATTTTATGAATTTTCTTTCCCTTCTGGATTTAAAAATTAACTAGACCTCTCAGAATTTAACTATGAAAACTTGATCCTGAACCTCCATATTGAGGCTAAAGTAGACTGGCAGTGGTGCCCCTAAAACCTCAGAGCTGGATAGGGCTTGCGAATTCAATGCATGCAGTCCACATCTGCAGGGCAGCACATATTGAACAGTGATAGAGGGTGCTTCTACAGAGCCCACCAAGTCATCACAGGAGCTTCATTTGGTTGTTGGCAAAGAAAAACATTCTTCACCCCACCACGGTTTCTTCATTTTCCTACTTGTCTCAATTTCTAAACTGTGTGTGACTAGAGGTATAAAAAATAGCCTTATTCTTTTTTTTTCTTTCTTTTTATTTTCTTTTTTTTTTTTTTTTTTTTTACTATTCCAATGAATTTTAACGTCTGTTTGGTGGGGTAAAACTCAGGGAAGCAGAGAAATCATTTAGGAATGAATTACAAAGATTACATGGTTAGAGAATGAGTCAAGAATATTTTTAATAGGAAGAAATTAGACCAGTAGGCAAACGGACTCAAAATTAGCCCAGCAATTACTGTGATCAGTAGACAAGCCATTGAAGAATGGATTAATTACCCTAGCAGAAAATTAATTGTTATGCAATGAGTCAGATAGGAATAATTTCTGAATTAATTAAATATTCAGTCCGGTGATTTGTGTAACAGAGAGCAAGGGTGATAGGCTGAGAACACAATATATAGTTACCAATACAGAAATCTGAGACAACAAGTTACGAAAGGAAAAGAGATTCATATCTAGCAACACAAGCAATTGAAGCCACAGAGACGAAAATCTAGGAAGAACTGATTTTTTATTATACCATCAAATTAAAAAAAAAACCAGTGAAACACAAATCCTCCAATATCTGGGGAAGCTAAAATAGTTTGCCATTATCAAAGCTTCTGTTATTACACCACAGAAAAATACTTAATCAGAATTTTAAAAGCTAGGACATTTTGAGTTTAAAAAGTGTTGTTTTCCTCACTAAGAATGATACTTACAAAAGGAAAGCCAAGAGGAACTAATGACTGTGCAGTGCTTAGAGCACTCTCTTGTGGTATCAAATCTTCTCCACTGTTCAGGATTTGCTGGGTTTTTTGTTGTGGGGAGCGGGGAGGCAGATTTGTTTAGTTTGTTTTGTTTTGCTTTGTTGGCGGCTTTTTTTGTTTGTTTGCTTTTTCCCCAAAGACAAGATTTAGGAAATAAAGACTCCAAATCCCCAAATAACACTCTACCTTCAGAATCCAGAATATTTATGCAGGATCTCTGTCAGTCAGACCTTCTGAAGCTATTCTAGTTTCTGTAAATTACAAGTGTTTCTGGTGGTAAGAGGAATAATGGAAAAAACATTTCTACAGCCTGATGCTTAGAGTACTCTCTGTTAATGTAGAATGCCTGGTCCCAATTCATCATTGAAAATACTCTGCTTTGTGAGCATACAGGAGGTATTTCACCGATCTTGCAGTCCTTTCTCTTTTGGGATATCATTTACAATGGATAACCCTCCAGATAGTCTGTGGAAATAATCAGAGAATAATCCAGATGCAGAGCAGGCACTTAGATCTGCCTCCAGCTTCTAGTTACTTCTCTTGCAGGCATAGACTAGTCTTCTCTGAACTAAGTCTAAAGAAATCACACACAGCTGAGGTACCTGTCACTTGCCCGGACCCCTGCCCCCCTGGAGCCCAATCATCTGCTACAGGCTGCAGAGCAAACTGGGAAAATGGCAGAGCTTCCAGAGCTGGGAGTCAGGGAAGCTGACTAATAGCAAGAAAAGGAAGGCAGCCTAGAAGCAACGCAATTATTGGAGTGCCACAAAAGTCCACATCCAGCCTGGGACTAGGTGATGAAATCGGACAGCTGTGTTCAGTTCGTGATGAAATTGGATAGCTGTGTTCAGTTCAGACAGCTGGTTTTCAACTTTTACAAACACTGTCATTCAGTGGACAGGGACTTAAACAGCAAGGAGACCAAGCATGTTGCAGATTGTCCACTGTGGCAGTTTGGAAGTCCTCTAGGACATATTGCAGTCTTAGCATTAGAAGTATTTTGTTTATTTGACTTTTACACAGTATTGTGCTATCTATTTAAATTTAAAGTTGATAAGAAGTGTCCAGAACTAAAAGGAGAACATCACTGGTTTAAGATAGGACCATTTAAAATGTTTGCATTAGACAGGAAAATTTCTTTCAATAATTCTTTTTTCATTTT